>OU015492.1:123875443-123990443 GCA_907164885.2 Dolomedes plantarius | reverse complement strand
TGATGCTTGAATGTCTGGTTTTCACTTGTATGCAGACATTTTCTGGCAAGTGTATATTTATTTTCTTTATTTGTAATGATTTATTTTTAAAAGCCCAAAAGCAAAATTATAAAAACACCTTTTGGCATATAAAAATGTGTGAACAATTTGAAATTTATTTTTAAAAAAGGAAACATTCATAGTTTTTTATATATCTTAGGATCTAATGGCTCTGTTGGCCTAACTTTTACACTTTAGTGCACAGGAAATGTTTTGAAATAATTTTTAAAGTACATCGAATGTAAAAAATATTTTTAAGTGTCATTTTTGCTTTAGGGTATGTTTCGAAATTTTTACTTTAAATCAAAAACCTCGAAGGCATTTTAATGAAAATAGAACAAAGGTAGGCGCTGTATAAAATTTCTGAGCTACCTTACAGGTAATTTCAAATGTCTGTTCAAAGACGGGAAACTCCCCCCCCCCCCCCCAAAAAAAAAAAAATTAAAAAAAAATTCAATCCAATATAAACGGATTTAAATTTTAGATGTCAGCATAGTACACATGGATAGTGGAGCATAAGCATGTTGTATCTGGTAATGTAATGATAGCGGAAATATGAGATTAGAATAAATATATCCTAAAAGTCCTATGTGTTTTAATACTCTCAGAATTTCGGCCTGGCCTGGCTTCCTTCTTTTTAAACAGGCAAACTAATAATTCTTGATGCCGTTATCAGCAAACAATAAACTGAGAGGCGTAGTTATGAAACGCTGAACAGCTAAATATATACATAGCTTATTTCATCCCCTCTTTGCTGAGACAATGGCGGAATGGGTAGGGCGCTAGCATTCGGTTCCAGGGTCTATGGGTTTATCCATTGTTGTTATGGGTGTTTGTAACCATTCAAAATCAGCAATAAAATTTGTATTTTATACGTTGCAGTTAAACAATATATAGTAGATTTATTAGAACCAAACACTCCACTTTGGATAAGTGTTGTATAACCTTCCTGCAAACAAACCACGTCAGTCGTTTGAGGATAAAAGGAGGTAACTAACAAGTCAGGCAGATCTATCTCTTGTGTAACACGAGAACTAACGATTGGAGCTACCTCTTTCTGGCATCAAACGAAAGAGCTTTTTGTCTTCTCTTTTTTTTAAACCACAAGATAGTATATGTTACTCCAAACTCCCCCAGGATGGAGCTACCTCCTTTCTGCGGCAAACCCTTCAATTATCTCACACACCGACTACGGTGGCTCCTAATGGGGCTCACGGATGTGTTTGATTGTAAATAGAATTGTATTTAGTTTTACACTCTTGATGTTTTTTGTATTCATATTTTTCGAGATCATCTATGATACGTATGTTTTTTTTCTTTTAGCCGTGGCAGTGGCCGTCGTTCCAAAGTATGATCGTACGGTTCGAACTGAATCGTACGTCGAGGACATGTGGCTGGTTCAGCTACGGCTGACCGTAGTCGCCGGTGAATTGGATTTAGGTTGACTCTCTAGGTCAGTGAGTGATTCTCAAATTTTTTTTCGTCGCGGTGCATTTTTAACAATTTAAAACTTTGGCGGCACACTATCAATAAGATACATTTAAAAGAATTTTACTTGGATAATTGATTGATGTACCTATAATATATTTTGTAAAAATAGCTTACGAAATAATTTTCATTGAAATATAAAATGAAATTGCATTACGAAGTAAACAAAATGTTTATTTAACTACAAATTACATTAAATGCGAAATTTGAGTTTTTTGTTTTTTGATAACTTCATTTATATTTGGGCGTAAAAATGATAATGCTACTATCATTTAGCGATCCAGATTTAAAAGTGCAGAACTGTAATAGTCCGTAGTTACCAGTTACCAGTACAGAACCGTAATAGTCATGCGCATTGGTTCAGCCAGTCCCCGCTAGGAAGGTAGAACTGATTGAACTACTTGTCTGACGTCGCTCATGTATGGGTATTCGCAGTAGCGGCACACTTGAAGAATCTCGCGGCACACTAAAGTACCGCAGACCAATGGTTGAAAATTACTGCTCTAGGCAGTAAAGACTTTCGCCTATTATGTGGGCTGCTGAATGCAGCTAGTTATGGGTTGTTAATATAGTTGTAGCATATAGTATTCTTATGTGCATAAGTGATTATATAATGGAGGATAGTGGATTGTATTTGAAATTCTGTATAAATTATGTTATAAATTGTATTTAGCTGTAAATACTTTTGTTAATATTCTGCATCATTCTCTAATTTATTGATTATTACGTTGTGATTTTAAATGCAATGAATTTGCGAAATAAAGGAATATGCTGGATGCAATGGACGATGGTATGGTGGCTGTTCGTTTGAGAGGGAATGTAGTATATTATTATCACAGTGGCAACACTGTTTTTACAACGGTCGTTTTAGCAACAAGACAGAATGTTTGATCATCGTAAAATGGCTGCTATGTCTGTTGTGCACGTATGTTGTTAATGTTGATTAAAGCTTATGTTAAGTTTAAAGATAAGGAATGTTTAGTTAACTCGACTCACATTACAATTTAATCAACATTAATTTTACTTGTTCTTCATTCCTTACGATGGATCAGCTCTTGAAACCTGAAAAGTTCGACGTCGATCCCACGAGTGTTGGCGCAGAGGCTAAATGGAAACACTGGAAACGAACTTTTTCAAACTTCTTACGTGAAATTCCTAACATAACGGAAACAAGTAAATTCCCGCTCCTATGCAATTGCGTTTCTTCAAATGTGTTCCTGTATATTAACGATTCGACGGACTATGATGCTGCAATTACTGTTTTGGACTCAATCTATGTTACGAAACGAAATGAAATTTTCGCAAGACATTGCCTAGCCTCTAGAATGCAAGAAACTGGTGAGTCTGTTACTGAAATTTTACAAACACTCAAGCAACTTAGCAAGGATTGTAACTTTAAAGCGGTGATTGCCGATCAATACAAGAGTGAGTTCATCAGAGACTCGTTTATCCGCGGTTTAAGAAATCCACGTATCAGAGAACGTTTGTTGGAAAATTCTACGATTACCTTGGAAAATGCTTTCGATCAAGCTAGGGCGTTGGAACTAGCTGAATCACACTCAGCATCGTACTTGAATGCCTCACATCCTATTTCTGTGGCTGCAACTGGTTTTTCTAACAAACATCACTCAGCATCGTACATGAATACCTCGCATCCCATTCCTGTGGCTGCCACTGATTTTTCTGACAATAATATGGAGGATGGTCATTCGGCTGCAGCTACACAGTTTCAATCTGGAAAGTGTTTCTTTTGTGGAAATGATCGCCACCTAAGAAGTTTGTGCCTATCCTCTTCCAAAAATTGAAGAATTAATCTCTAAAATATCCAGGTATGACTTATTTAGTACTATTGATTTGAGAAGTGCATACCACCAACTCCCTATTAATGATGCTGAAAAACATTATACTGCCTTTGAAGCTGATGGTAAATTATACCATTTCCTTCGGGTTCCTTTTGGGGTCACTAATAGTGTTGCATGTTTTCAGAGAGTCATTGACAAGATCATTGAAGATGAAGGCCTAGAGGGTACATTTCCTTATCTGGATGATGTTACTGTCTGTGGAAGAGACTGATGAACATGATCGGAACTTAAAAAGATTCCTAAAAATTGCCGAGAAGTACAATTTAACTTTAAATGAAGAAAAGTGTCAGTTTTCTTCTAAATCTGTTAAGCTATTAGGATACACTGTCAAAAACAAAACCATCAAGCCTGATCCCGACAGACTTGCTCCTTTGATGAATTTGCCTATACCTAACAATATTGCATCTCTCCGAAGAGCATTAGGTATGTTCGCTCATTACTGCCGTTGGATACCAGCATTCTCAAAGAAGATACGCCCATTGCTATCGAACCATCAATTCCCTATTTCAGAGGAGGCTGTAAATGCATTCAATGACTTAAAGTCAGATATAGCCAAAGCATCATTAGCCGCGATAGATGATACCATACCATTCAGAGTTGAGACTGATGCGTCTAAGTTTGCTATAGGAGCAACTCTCAGTCAAGCTGGTAGACCCATAGCATTTTTTCCAGAACACTGAACAAGTCTGAAATTAATCATTCATCTGTTGAGAAAGAAGCATATGTTATTTTGGAATCTTTGCGCTTCTGGCGACATTACCTTATTGGTAGACCTTTTGAGGTATTCACCGATCAAAGGTCTGTCTCATTCATGTTTGACAAATATCATTCCAGCAAAATCAAGAATGAAAAGATTATGAGTTGGAAACTAGAACTGTCATGCTTCAAGTTTGATATCATCTACCGCCCTGGAAGTAAAAATGCTACTGCAGATGCATTTTCAAGAATAACTGCATCAATTAAACCTGAAGTGGATTTAAAACAATTGCATGAGGACTTATGTCATCCTGGTATTGTTAGGATGCATCATTGGATTAGATCCAAAAACTTGCCCTTTTCCTTAGAAGATATTAAAGGACTTACAAATTCATGCTCCATCTGCTGTGAAGTAAAACCTAGATTCCTTAAATTCAAGGAAAATTGATAAAAGCAACTTCTCCATTTGAATGATTGAATTTAGATTCTAAGGGCCCCTTGCCATCAAATTCCAGAAATCGATTCCTTCTTACTGTAGTTGATGAGTACTATAGGTTTCCTTTTGCAATTCCTTGCTCAGACGTTTCGTCAACTACTGTGATTTCGCATTTAAAGAATATTTTCTCCATATTTGGCATGCCAGCATATATTCATACAGACAGAGGGTCGTCTTTCATGTCCAGGGAGTTAAAAATGTTTCTAACATCTCTTGGTATAGCGACCAATCATACCACTGCCTATAATCCACGTGGGAATGGCCAGGTGGAGCGTTACAATGGTATCATATGGAAAACGATTCAGTTGGCATTGAGATCTAAAGACAAGAAAATTGAACTATCGGAAGAGGTCCTACAATCTGCATTACATTCTGTTCGTTCCCTTTTATGCACGACAACTAACGTTACTCCACATGAGCGCATGTTCTCTCATCCTAGGAGGTCATACAATGGAAACTCTTTACCTACTTGGCTTTTTCAGGCTGGTCCAGTGTTGATGAAAAATCATTCACGAACCAGTAAGTATGAGCCACTTGTTCAAGAAGTTGAACTTTTGGAAGCTAATCCAGAATATGAATATGTAAGGTTTCCAGATGGACATGAGACTAGTGTGTCCATACGACACTTGGCTCCTAGAGGGGGAATCATCGAACCTACCTATGAGAGTGACCGTGAGAGAGCTTTTGCTTGTTAACCAGAGTGGTGAGGAGTTTGATGGTCATTTGAAACAATCAACAGAGAGTTTGGAAGAAACTGAAGGGAATTCTAAAGAAGGTGCTTTGCCCTGTGAAGATGTCCCTCCTGAACTATCTAAACCTGAACAAAGAACTTCTTGTGATGGACCAACGCGTCCTGGAAGACTGAAACGAAAACCTGCCTACCTGTCTGACTATATTGTAAATTAACTTTTTGGTTGGGGTGAATGTAGTATATTATTATCACAGTGGCAACACTGTTTTTACAACGGTCGTTTTGGCAACAAGACCGAATGTTTGATCATCGTAAGATGGCTGCTATGTCTGTTGTGCACGTGTGTTGTTAATGTTGATTAAAGCTTATGTTAAGTTTAAAGATAAGGAATATTTAGTTAACTCGACTCACATTACATTTGAAATTCTGTATAAATTATGTTATAAATTGTATTTAGCTGCAAATACTTTTGTTAATATTCTGCATCATTCTGTAATTTATTGATTATTACGTTGTGATTTTAAATGTAATGAATTTGCGAAATAAAGGAACATGCTGGATACAATGGACGATGGTATGGTGGCTGTTCGTTTGAGAGGGAATTCCCGGGAGAGCTTTGTTTCTAAATTTGAAAGTTAGAGCGCGTAGACCACTCTTGAGCGATGGGGGCAGGTTAGTGTCACTCGACTGGTGATCAAATTTCTTGTCGTATACCCTTATGGCTGGGTCGAGATGCTTCTTGTCGCGGTGTGATCTGCTCATTGTACGAAAAGAGCCGAAATTTAAGATGTAAAATTGTAGACAGTCAAAGAGAGAAAAATAATTGGAGATGGTATAATAGATAGGAAGAAAATTAGGGAACGCGAGATGCAGAGAGACACAATTGTAAAAAGAGCAATAAAAGAGGCTACAGCGAGCGGGACAGAATAATTGGAGTAGAATTTATAGTAGCAATAAAATGACCCCACATACAGGGAAGACAGCGGGGAAGAGTGAGAAATTTAAAGGAGATATATAGATACGCCTACGAATCGAGGAATGGTCAAGAACGGATAGAAGTTATAAACCACCAACCAATGAGAAAAGGGAGTCAAAATGAGATGAAAATAAGAATAACCAATGGAAGGTTTTTGGACGTGGAGCAGGAACGGAAAGCAAGACAATATTTACGGAAGAAGAAGAAAAATATATTTTTTGGCGGAGTAGATGAGACGGCCATCTAGCCTGTCATCTAGCCTGTCATCTTCGACCAAACTGCACCGCAGACCGAGATCCTTCAGTCCGAACTGATGTAAAGATAAGAAGAGTGGATCCCATACAACTACGTCAACGAACCATAGATTCCAGAGCATACTCCAAAAAGGAGGTACGTCTTTTGTTATCCAATCTATCTGGCAAATGCTCACTTCGCTCAATTTAGAAATGAATAATTGGTGCAGGTTAATTCGTGCATATGAGATATAGTGTACTTTGTACTGCGTACTGAGGATAGGTGATATGAGATTAATGAAAAACTGGTTATATGAGTTGTGTTGTCATACTTAGGAAGGGTGAACAATATTAAGTAACTTACTGATAGGGTTGATTACGACAATTTGATGAACGAAGAGTTAATTGTATGAATATAAGTGATAATTTTAATAATGAAATGTTGATAACTATACAAATACTATGCTTAGTAGAAAACGATAGATGGTACAATTGATATATTGGTGTATTATGTAGTAATGTTGATGAAGGTAGTTATGTTGAAATATAATAAGTGTATATCTGTGTTTAATAATCAATAAATTAATCTGTCATTTAAACCAGAGTAGTTCTGGTCTACAAGAATCACAGTGAATATCTAATTTAATTCACGCAATGTACTACTCACATAATTAATCATTAATTAATAATTTCTAATACAATAATTATTTATTTTAAACTATAAATCACTTCCACACTTCTTTTGAATTATAATAATATTGCAGTCAAAACAATGAAAATTTGTCTGAGGTCACTGGTGACCTCAGTAGTGCTTAATGATACAAAAATCAGTTGTAAAAGGATAAAGAATCCCTCCCAAAATCTTTAACCGGTTAAGACCCTAGACTAAGAACATCATGGTGAGAATGAAGCTATATAATCCAAAGTATAATGTAGTGCAATAAGTTCTGAAGTCCTTATTTTTGCGTTGGAATTTTTTTTTTTAAACATTCTATTTTACAATTGTTAATTTAGCGTTCGTCTTTTTAATGATTCTGCAAAATATTCTAAACAGTAAAGACTATTGCTTCCAACTTCCTATTATAACTACACTTTCTAACCAGACTTTCTCATTACAGTACCTACGCTAGTGGTGCGCAACCTGTAGTTCGTGACCCACAAAGAGGTCATGAAAAAAATTAGTGGAATCACAGATAGTCTGAAGTAAATTTATATCATATAGAACTATTTAAGGTATAAGTATCGCCAATGAGGGGGTATACCATACTAGTTCCCTATTTAATTAAAAAATATGCTTTAAATTTTCTATGGTTACACATTTTAAACATTTTTATTTATATTTTTATATGTTAAAAAATGTGTTATGGTATTATTAAATAAAGTGTCAAGCAGTTTTACAATAAAATCTCCATTAGATATAGGCTATGCTTAGATTTGCTTCTACCTATCTTTGTAAGACTGGGTTTTAAAAATTATTAGCTGAACAAACTGAACAACGATCAAGACTTAACTCGGAAGATGATGAGTATAGCAGATGATGATCGTGAGAGTAGCACTCTCATGTATTTCCCCAAATACTGAGCAGATATTATCTGAGGTCCAGGCTCATCCTTCTCATTTTTTAAAAAATGTTGTTGTTGCTTATACTCCCTGGCCAGAATGTTTTCCAGACCAGGTCCATATAGGCTTACGGGCTGAGGGGTGTGGCTCCGGTTTTTAATGGCACCACAAGGGTCGGATTCAGACTTTGCCTGGAGCCACCTCAATTTTGACCGAGCACCCCCCCCCTCCCAAGGTGTGGAATCTGGGGGGGGGGGGGTCGTACCTTCCTCACCCACTGACATCATAGGACTTTCGGGTCTACGAATTTAACGGGCCCATATCCGGCCTAGATACGAAGGTATTTAATGGCGCTTATAGGGATTCGATCCGAGCACCCTCAGTACCGAAAGCCAACTCGCTACAATTAGGCTACCTCTGGCCCTTTTAAATTTTAGTTATATATAAATAGATGAAGTATATAATCATATTTCAATATTTTAATTTTAATTTTCAATATTTTAATAAGTCGCTAATAATTTTAAAATCGTGGTCTTTTATAATTTTACTTCTTGTTAATTTTTACCTGATTGAAGTACACGGTAATATTGAAAAATAAAGTTTTAGTCACATGAGATATGCCTAAAAAAAAGTGCAGAAGGCAAACAACACATATATTTATTTTTACTATGCAAATTAGATATATACCTGAAATCTACAGTTATTGATTTTAAAATAGTTCGACATAACTTGCTTATTTCTTTTTTCAATTTTTTGTTAACATTTTTCTAATTTTTAAAAAAAATTTGATAGTATCAAAAAATTTTCACTGGGGGGTGGGTGGGGGGTCGAGTGATTTTTTATTGAAAGAAAGCGAGTCGCGGTCGAAAAAAATGTGCGCACCTCTGCAGTACACTTTACGAAGCCCGACAAACTAGATCATTTTCCTGAGCTGAAGCTAGGGTTGTGGTAGGGTGAGCTTCATCAGGGGTTCTCTGGATTACCCGGAATGTCAATGTATTACATGCATGATACTCACACCGTTTGGAAGCTTGCAGCGCGAAAAAATGTATCCCAGTAGACTTAGTTGTTAAAACATAATTTGTATACGCATTCTTGCATAAAAAATAATGATTTAAGAATAGACACTACATGCAAAATGAAAATTTTATTAATTGACAAAAAGAAACAGAATATCAAAGGCACTGTTCAGCAAATACTGTTTTCGCATTGTTGGGATAAGAGTAAACAATGTTTTGCATTGTTAATTATTAACCGTATTTCAGCACACTGTTACAACAGAACTGCTACGCAACAGAAGTTTTCTAAAGTCGCCATTTTAAACCGAACGCTAATTTGTGACGGTTTAAACGTCTGAAAACTCGTCGAATTTTTTGTTTTATACTACAGTACTTTCAATTTTTGTTATATTGTGATATTTATTTTGAGTTATTCACAAATCCAGCATTCTCCATACTATTTCTTATAAGGTCTGCGTTCTTGTACACTATGTGGGACGCATACTGCTTAATGCTTGCAGGAATTATAATCCTCCTTCTGTGCACTTTCATCGGAGAAAAGAAAATGAAAGTGAACATTGTAAAGGAGACTGGTCAGGTGTTTGCTGAAGATGAGTGCGATCTTTGTTACGAAACTGCCACACAAAGTTCTAACGACGAATATTTCATGGCCAGACCTCCTAAACCTCCCGAAAACTTCCGTAAGCTCAACAAAAATATCTTGAACTTCCTAAGCATCGGTACTTAACCATGAAACGGTTCTTAACTAGCTGTCTTGACTATATCGAGACCGAAGACATTCCAGGGACCTCGGATCAGTGTAGCCACCTCCAATCCGAAGAAAAGAAAATTAAAACTGAAAAAGAGCTAAAATTGGGTCCCAAATCGGTTAAATCACGACCCAGCCTTAAGAAACTAGTCAAGCGTCTCATTTTCGGATGTATTTCGTCTGAAATAAAGGACTAACAAAATTTCTGTACATGGACAAAAATTTTGAAGACTGTTCAGCATTGACTGTTCACCTTTCTATCAAAAGATGGCAGCACCTGTAAAATTTTTCGCTTTTTATGTTAAAAAAAATATTTATTATGTATTAGAATTGATAGCTAAAAGATTAATGTTTAAATTGGTAAATTTCTTTCTTGAATTTTAAGAATTTTTGGAATAATTTGTTTATACATTTATTGCTTTAAACCTAATAGAATTTTTCTTATTTATTATATTCATTGTAAAGACAGACGCATTTTGGGTAATTTTCTCCTGATTGTTTATGAGTTGTTCTATGATTATGGTGGAATTTCTCTTGAAAACGTTTTTTGTTATTTATTCTATATTATCCTATTCATTCATTTTTTTGAGAAATTCCAATTATTTTTTTAAAAATCGGACCATCCAGGTTTATTTGTAAAATCACATTATCGCATTTTATTTAAAACGTATTTATGGCAAATAACTAATGGATTTCCTTAAACTATTCAACCACACCATATTGGCAAGGGAATTCTAGCTTATTATTGAAAATTAATTCCCAATGCATCGCAGTTGTATTATTATAAATTCCATTAACAAAATAAATCTTATATAACTAATTGGAAAGTTTTGTGTATTTTTCTCTATTCTTAAATATTCTTAATGATCGTACAAAGACATTTATGCAAAAAGCGAAATTTTGAAACAGCATTTTTTCAACACGTTCGATGAATCACTGCATTTACAGAACTTTGCATCTCGGTACAACTTCTGGTTTATAATGTTTTTGATCATCGTGCACTTTCGTCATTTTTTTCATACAGCAACTCAAAATTGTCAAGTTCATATATCTCTCACCACAGCCGACAACACCAGGCTGAAAGTCTTCCTCTTCTCCGCAAGAACCGACAACATCAGGCTCATACATGCTTGCCGCTTTCAGAGCCAACAACATTGGATTCTAAAGTATAACCATCTTGACATCGAGCCTCTTATACCATCAAAAAGGCAAGAAACACGCCAGCATACCACCATCGTGCTGCGCGGAAGGTCTCGTCGTGAAGGGGAGTGTGAAACAGGCTGCTTCCCCGTGGCATTCCCCTCACAATGTTCTTCCTAAAGAAAGAAAAAAAAGGCTAAAGGGCTGAAGTGTTTTTAATATTTCACATGCACATTGAATTGAAACTTGATCGGTTGATCAAAGTGAAACCTTTCACAAAAGACTACCTCGATGATTCATCAATGATAGCTTAAATGTCAAAGACTTTAACCAGTTACTTTTCAAGAAAGACTCTTTAAAAACACTTTTACTTAATGCAAGCAATTATTTTATTTTCATTGTATATCTGACAAACATTGTGTGTACTGTGCATTCTTATAAAACATTGCAAAAATAAGAAAAATTTGTAAGTTTGCAACAGGTTTCTTTCTCGAATGAGTTTTTGAATTTTTGCTGTGCCACGGAAGGATTTAACCTACGACTCGAAGATTCCGAAATTACTTATGTCAACATGTTGGCAATTATCAACATACAACAAACGCTGTCAGTAAATCTAAAACAGCCCGTACCAGCAGTATGTTAAGAAGCTCTGGCTGGTTTAGGGACAAAGCAGGTATCCCGGACGGAATTTTATGTCTTTTTCAATGTATTAAATATATTATTTCAATGTATTAAATATAAAATAGTCTCACAATGTGGGTTACCTCCGAAAATATGTATATATACATAATTCGATCACACATTACCCGGCTTAATTTTAAAAATATACGTTAATCTAGCAGTTTATAAATACATATATTTTTAGGTATAAACTTTCACTTTGGGGTTCGTCCAAAAATTCCTTATTTTATAGTCCTCTAAGCGTTTAAGACGTATTTTTCTGTCATATTCTTTCAACCAGAAAAGTATTTAGTAGGACAGATTATTCACTATTTAATAAGGTGCTCAAAAGTGTATCAGCGGATGCAATTTGGACGCTTTTAAATACCAAACCAGAAGAAGGAATACTTAGTCAGAAACACTTTTTTTCTGCTGAAAGAGAGAGACAGAAAATAAGTTTTTAAAATCTCTTGGAAAGTTAAAGCTTAAGTTAAGCTTTTGATTGAACCTGGTACAACTTTTTATGATACACTGTGAATAATAAGTGGAATGTTTATCGGGAACATGTTAAATTTAAGTTCAAATAAAAACTTGCTTCAATGCTGATTTTATTCATTTATTGAAAGTAACAAAGACCAGAATAGAATATATTAAAACAATTTCAAAAATAGCTCTGCTATTCTGTGTAGTATTACACTAGAGGACTAGAATGGAAATCTCTAAAAAGAACTTTGTCATGGATGTAAGATTTGGGACTGATGCTTAAAGCAGAAATGTTTGATATCAGGCCTAACAGTTGTAGGCTTGAGAGTAGTTAATTCATCCTCAGGAACGAGTGCATCGATCTGTGTCACTCTCTGTTGGGCGTGAGAGTAATTATTTCAACTTAATATTTATTTTAAGTCGGTCCTACTAATATTATTTTGTTTATCCCTAAAAATCTCGCGGAACCCCTGACCGATCTCACAGCACTCTAAAGTGCGTCCGCACTCCTGTTAGGAATCACTGGTCTAGGTCAGTGGTCCTCAACCTTCCCGTGGTCGAGAGCACATCGAAATTTTCAGACAACATAGCGGGCAAAACCAGTGGGTTTTGTATCACCGATTATCATTATTTAAGTAATAGAAATTTTTTTATTCAACAGTACGTTATTAACCTTCTAATATTATTACAATGTTTTGAAAATAATTAAAAAAAGAAGAAACATGAATAAAATTTTGATTATTTTATTTTATAAGTACTTACGTGGGAAAAAAATAAATAATATAAATGAGTTTACTGCTCCTAAATACCTTATTTGAAATTTAATGAGACTTTTGACTCTGAACTGAATTAGCTAGCTTTTCGTCATTGGGAATATAAGATGATGTTCCCGTTCCAAAGCAATCGTCCAGATGTTCATCAGTAAGTTGAGATCTGCGTTTTGATTTTATAATATTCATTGCTGAAAATAAGGCTTCGCACAGATATGTTGAACCAAAGTAAGATTTTATTTTATAGGAAGCATTTTTAAGTTTAGGAAATTTTTTACGGTCAACGATATTCCAAAAGTTCTCAACAGACGAACCAAAAAAGAAATCAGACATCAGACGAAGGAATTTTCAAAATAAAGTAAGGCGCATTCCAACACCTTCGCGGTCGAGCACACAGGGTTGAGAACCACTGGTCAAGGTGCTCGTATGGAGGGCAAGAATAGGATGTTACGATGCCACTCTGTCGATAACAGCGATAGAAATTTCAACTTAAAGGAAATTGTTTACAGGGGGGAAATGTTCAAAAAGCACTACCTACCATCATGTTTTAAACTATAAAAATTTAGAAGTTATGGAAGAAAATTTTTTCGTCCGTTTATATCCCAGGAAGGTATGGAATATGGAAAAAAAGTCTCATCTGAATTATTTCATTTCATAAATCACGTTGGATTTTCTATAAAATCCTCTCGTCAGCCAACTGTCACGCAAACGCTCTAGATGTAAAATAGTTAAAAAATATTTATACTTTAGTCATTTGATCCCCCTCCCTCATTTATTAGCTTCCTTTTCATATATGGTAAGTGGCGGATGCATTTGTTGTTGTCGTCAGTACTCATAAAAGTCATAGAACATATACAGGTGCGGATTAAGGAATGGGCTTTAGGGGCTACAAACTAGGGGACTCGGCCATCTGGGGGTGGGATGGGGGGTCATGAGAAGATAGAGAAAAAAGCCAAAATTGAATTCAGGCAAAAACGTGGATGTCTAAAGGATTCTTCTAATATCTACACCCTTGTAGCAAACAATGGATTAACTTCTTCATTACCTCCTGTTGAAACAGATCTGCAGATTCACATGTGCTTCATGACTACTAATGCGAATGGAGAAAGAAGTTTCTCTAGGACAGGGGTCGGCAACACGGTGCTCGCGAAATAATTTTAAAGTGCCCGCCGTCCATATAGCGAAAGTTTTTAGGTATTTTAACCACAAACACTCGTAGCTGTTATGAATAATTTCAATAGAAAAAATTAAAAATCGTAGAACGTAAAAATGAAAAACTGACCAGCTTTATCTCCCGACAGCGTCGCTCTCCACTTGCTTCTATGGTAAGTAATGCATTTAAAGCTAAATTGGTGCTCTGGAAATCGCATATGGAGAAAGATAATTTATCACATTTCCCAAATTTAAAAATGGTGATAGAAAATTATTGCGATGGAAATGCTACAACCTATCAGTTTGCCAAACATTTTGATTTCTTATTGGAAGAATTTAATACCAGATTTGAAGAATTCTACGAATTGGAGGCGTTCTTGACTTTTTTTTTTAATCTACACTAGTTATCAAAAATTAAGGAAAATCACAAAAAGAGGGATAACACGTTCAAAACTAGGCCAATCTGTTTAAAATTTGAATATGTTGTTAAGTAAAAGGTGCTGAACAATACTACATTATGCAAAATAGTGGCGCTGCAGTCAGAATACGTCATTTGCGAGGAGCATAAAAGTGCATGTCTAAGAGCAAGGCAGCAATCGTCGTTGCGAGGCTGAGATTAGACATCTGGCATAGCCAAATTGCAAGAATGTCCTCCAGGTATCATTTGACAGAACTGCGATGGCGAGCTATTGGGAGACTAGAGGCAGTACAAAGTCAGACAGAAGTGGCCAGATGGCTAAATGCGAGTCCGTCTGTGGTTCACAGACTTTGGCAACAATTTCTATCCACGGATTCGGCATCCAGGAGATTCAGCCAAGGACGGCCATACGCTACGACGAGTGCCGATGACCGATATTTTTCATTATGCGCACGAAGGAATCGTACCGCAACTCCGCCTGCAGATCCTCCCTCGCTGAAAACTCTGGAAGGTCGGTATCAACGTCAACCGTGCGTAGAAGGCTTCACGAAGGTGGTCTTTTTGCGAGAAGACCAATCATTTGCGTCCAGCTCACGTCACGCCATAGGCGGGAACGTTTGCAGTGGGCACTTCAACATGTCCACTGGTCGCGTGGTCAATGGAGGGCTGTTCTCTTTACGGATGAGTCCAGGTTTAGCCTCCAAAGCCATAGTAGGTGTATTTTGATTTGGAGAGATCCTGGAACTTGTTTTCATCCATCACACATCCGTGAAAGAGATGCATACGTATCAGGCAGTGCCTGTGTTTGGGGTGGCATCTCTTTGGGTGGACGCACAGACCTCCATGTTTTCCCCCGTGGAAATGTGAATGCTCACACCTATAGAGATGACATCCTTGATTCTTATGTGCACACTTATTCCTGGGCAATAGGTGATGCTTTTGTGCTACAGGACGATAACGCGAGACCGCACAGGGCTCGAATCGTGGATGCTTATCTTGAGCAGGAAAAAATTCAGCGCATGGAGTGGCCAGATCGATCTCCGGACCTGAATCCTATCGAGCATGTTTGGGACGCTTTTGGACGACGCATAGCTGCTCTCAATCCTCCTCCTAGGATCTTAGCCACGCTTTCAACTGCTTTGCAAGAGCAATGGCACTCACTTCCTACCGAACTCATTGACCGCATAATTGACAGCATCACACATCGCTGTATTGCTGTATTGCTTCTCGGGGGATCATACGTCATATTAAAGGTACTTTTCCTATATCAAACTGACACATCCGATTTGATCATTGTATACATATGCTAGTTTCTATAACACCATAATTGTCTGGCGATTTCTTTTTATGCTATTTTATACCTACCTATGTGTTGTATAATGTGTATAAGTTTCATTAAATTCTACGCGTAACTTTTTGAGTAATCGTTATTTTTGTGACTTTTCCTTAATTTTTGATAACCAGTGTGTTAATCCTTTCTCTCATACAGAGAACGATGTGACTAATAAAATCGGAATATATTTTGATATTTCCAATAAGGAGGACTTAAAATTAGAAATCATAAATATAAGAAATAACACTGAATTAAAATAACATCATAACGAAGAAAAATTGTGGAATTTAGTGAATGATTACAGCTTCCCATTGTTGAGAACATGTGCTCTGAAATTGAACTCTCTTTGCGTGTCGACATATGCTTTGCTTGTGAATCTTTGCTTTCCAATATGAAATACTTAAAATCAAAGTACCGATCAAGCCTCACTGATACTCATTTGAACCAATACCTGAGAACAGGGAATTGAACCAGTAGCGTAGTGAGTATATCTGAATCCGGGGCTCGATACCTTTTTGGTGCCCCCCCTCCCTCCAGAAAAAAATTGAAAATTTCCGGAAGATCTTGTTTGTCTTGAGAACCATATGGCGCCTCTCTGTGAGTGGCACTCGGGGACCTCCCTTCCCCCCCCCCCCTCGCTACGCCAATGAATTGAACTTATGCGCCACATTACGAGTTGGCCGCAGATATGCAATGCCCAATATCGCATTAATTATGAGGTTTAAGATTGTTTTGTTGAAATTAAAATTTGAATTTATGCATGAAAAATTTATGTCACATTAATATTTTAACGTTTATATATTACCCCCCTCCCCCTCTTCATCCATCGGCTCCCGCCGAACTCCCGCATTTCTGCAATATGCCCTCATAGTAATAAAGGTTGCCGACCCTTTGTTCTAGGATGAAAATTTGAAGAATGTATACAGATCGACAGATCAACAATGGCACAAAAGACTTAACAGACTTGCTCTTTTGAAAATCGAAAATGATATTCTAGAGGACTTACAATTTACTAATGTTTTAGAGAAATTTTTTTTCCAAGAAATTTCGCAAAACAAATGTTTGAATTTGTATTGTTATTAACCTCGTAAGAATAAATTTCATTTTGTCTTTAACTTCTTTTATGCTTTTTAAAAATACGGAAAATGAATCATTAATTTAAAAATGCTAAATTTGAAACTTGGCAGTTATATGTCTCTATGGTGATCATAGAAGTAACAATGCATGAAGTCTATAAATAACAATAACGACAAAAACAACAATAGGTGATGTAGTCACATTGCACATGACTACATATCTATAAAAATGAGAAAATATGAAGACGTAGTAGGTATATTAAACATTTGTTAAGCGACTTATGCCCAATCTGATATTACTGAGGGTCTCACAGTCCCCTATCCCAAGGACCTACAGTGTCTTAATCCAGCTCTGAATGGGAGCACCGTGTAGGAGAACCAGCAGCGTTCTTTGGTGCCACCTCTACTGAAATCGAGCACCCTAAAGGGCGACATCTGGTTGGCTTGCACCCTCCTCCCACTCACATATGTCCTCCTCTTCCATGGAGGGACTTTCAGGCTTACGGATTTATAAAGCACCTATATCCGACGTAGACACGGAGGCATTATCAGTGTCGCTTGTCAGGATTTGATCCAAGCACCCTCAGTACAGTATCCTGAAGCGGTAACTCTCAGGGGATCCCAGGACTGATTCACAAACTTACTTTGAAAGAACGTTATTGCCAATCCAAAGATGAAACTCAGGAAAATGCGATAGATAACTGCATGCCATCACTGAAAGTGCGTTCCAGGAAGCATTCCAATAATGGAACAGACGTTGTCTCCTGTCAAGAAAATTATTCTGACGGAAACAGTGCTTTAAATGCTGTTAAATGAGCAATAAAAATTAGAAATAGTTCGGCCTTTTTCTGAATATGCCCCGTATTTAGCTTAAGCATTTTCGCGTCAGTGCTTTCTAACCCGACCATTTAAAAACACCATGTCTCGTCATACCGCAATACGTTCATTATCCACTGATTGCGGCACTTAGCCTTTTCCCTGCCGAAGAATATCTTTTATCGAAGGTGTCACAAGATTAAGAATGAGACGTTGGTAGGGAGACGGTTCTCTTCAAAATTTAACGCCTACACATAATATTACAATGTTTTTGATGATCGAAACAGTCCTATGTTTTCGCCAGGAATTACAACCCCTTCCACACCTTCCCTCATCTCCAACCCTTTTTTTCTTTTTTCCCATATTTATTGATCCATATAAATCCTTTTCAAAAACAGTTCAACTGAATTCTTAAAAAGGGATTTTTTAAGGGATCTATATGTTCCCGAATCAGTAAATAAAAGTTTTGACTGAACGACATATGAAAATGTAAACAGTTAAAAAGAGAGTAGAGTGGAGAAAACATCTGTAGATGTTAGATCGATGTACAACAGTCTTTTCCGCGTTGTCGTCATTTGTAAACATTCATTTACGCAGTTGTTCACTCGGCAAATTTAAATTTATCCTTATAGAACGTTAATAAATTCAGATATTTTAACAAGAGTAATTTAAATAAGTTAAGATGTGTGGAGGATTTTACTGCTCCAAAAACGCGTTGACTGCGTTAAATTTGCTTTATGTTGTAAGTTAAAACAGTTTTTGGTATTTGAGAGATGTCTTGTACAGATGCCTTGTAAATGTGGAACTCTGCTCTTGATCTATCTCTTGTACTGTTTTCTAAGTTTGCATTCATGCGTGTTGTCTCAAGATTTTGTAAGATTTATGAAATAGTTGAGCATATTTATGTTAACAGTTGACCACACCTTAGCGAAATCAGGTGCTACCATTCAGGACTAATGTGCCGGTGTTTTTTTATGCATTGTTATATTAGTTTCGCAAACTGTTTACAGTTTGGCGAAATATTGTTGATATTTCTGGATTTTTGTTTCCCCCCCCCCCCCCTTTAAAAATTTAAGGCTGGAGAGATTGAATAAATGTTTTTTTTCGCGAGAATTTTAATTTGCTCTAGCCTTTTTCTTAATTTTATTACAATGATCACTGAAAAAGATTTTCTCAAAATCTTAATATAAACTATTGGCAGGTATAATTCCTGTATACGAAAATATAATATATTGACATTTTTTACCAAATTATTTTAGGCGCATGTTAGCATATTTTTAAGGAATATTTTATGAAAGTTAACAAAAATTTGTGTGTAAATCCATTTAGCAAACTAAATGACTTAAAATTCAGCTGAAAATTGAAGTGATGAATATTAAAATAATTTTCTTTTTAATCTTGGGGAAATTTTTAATATTTTAGAGGTAAAGTTTATTTTCTTTAACCTAATGTCTACTATAAATACTCATAATGTTACTCATCTATGCCAAAAGTTTTGAAATATATTTCAGCTATTATTATTTAAGAGCCTTCAAATGGATTTTTCATTGAAATACTCTTTGTTGAAATTTTCTAGTTGGGTAATTGGAATTTGTGGGTGTTTGGCTTTTAAACTTGATATTGCAGTGTCTGATACTATTTACAGTTAGTTAAAAAAAATTATATAGAAATATTGCTGTATATTTTTATATGTTAAGCTGTAACAGCACAAATCCCTAAAGTAAGTTTTAAGTTTGTACTTATTCCATTTTACTTATTATTGGATATAACAAAATATTATTTATGCATTAATTCGTGTTATTTTTTTCATTGCATACCATTTAAGATTTCATACTATACTGAAATAATCTTTTTTTTAATGATTGTATGTTTAGATTGTTTCCTTTATTCTGGTTGGAGTTGCTGCATATGGTATTGTTGCCAGCTTTTTTACTAGTTTAGCAATTGTTGGGGGCATCATAGCATGTGGTGTATTCTTGTTTCTTTTGTCTCTTATGGGGCTGATTGGCGCTATCAGGCACAACCAAGTTCTTCTGTTTTTTGTATCCTTTAAAAATTCATTCATAAAATACATTTCTACATGCATATTTATGCTTAATTTTCTCTTTTATCATAGCATGAATAGCTATATGAAAATATTTTAATTTTAACCTCAGAAAAAAAGTTTAATTTTTTCAAGTTATTAAGTGACAGTAATGATATTTAGACCCATTCTTCCTGGGGTAGAAATTGCTGAAGTGTAAATATTTATTTTGACACTGTGTTCATAGTATAAAATTTTCAGTAAAATATGTTGTGAGATGCATGTTTTTTCATTGGTGTAAAAGTATATTTGTTAATATATCGTCATATAAAAGATTCATGTGTTATGGAATTTTTTTCTTTTTAAGTTAACCAATATGAAATAAAACTAAATATAACTTCTAATTTTATTAGAAAAAAATTTCTTGCATTTGGCCGATTTGTAATAAAATACAGGCAGAGTATTGATGTAGATGCACTCTGCCTTTAAGTGTAAACTGTTTATTATTTTGTGACTCACTTTAATTACATTGTGAAATACAAGATGTCATGTCCTTCTCTTTGTATTAATCATTTCTTTGATTCTGTTTACAAATTATATCTTTTAATTTAGGAAAATTTTCCTAAAATTTTTATGACAAATATTACTTATTTTAGAAAAGGCTTGATCACACTGGTCCTCAAACCTTTTTTAGATTGTGTTCTTTGGTTATAAATAAGTCAGCTAATTCCTCACAGTTAAAGTTCTCTTGATGAGGTTTAAAAATGACTACATGCAGATTATTGTTGCAGTTTTTGTATTGAAACATACCTTTTACAAGTATATTTGAGATGTAAAAGAAGGTATTGAAAATGTAATTGATTTCTTGAGAAATATCTTAGAAATTGTTATGATTGGTTAAAAATAGAATATACCCCAGTATTTTATTGTTAAAAGTCTGTAGAAAAGCCTTTCACACTCCTTTATGAATTAGTTTAAAAGTAAAGAAGAAAGCATAAAAATGGACATTGTTTCTAAATTTTAATTGATTACTTCATTTATTTGCTTTTTGATTTAACAGTTAAAATTTTCATTTTATGATTTACCAAAAATATTTGTAAAATATATAAATTAAATATTCTAATACATTAAACTGAAGTATATTTTATCTTGGAAAATGAAATTTTCAATTAATGTTGGTTAACGCTGATTTTGTTTTTAGCAGATTTAGCAGGGTCTTGTTTACAAAACTTGGGAAAAGGAACATTAGTTCATATCAGAGTAGAATTTAATTTAGTCAGTTAAAAGAAAGATCATACCATAACATTTATTCTAATATTTTAGTAAATAAATTTTCCTCTCTTATCAAAATGTTTTCTGATTAATTTTTTCTTACTTTTGTTTGAATAATACAGAATTTTTATGTTCTAGGATTTCCTTAATATAATTTGAAATTCAGTAAATTATTCTCCAATAGTAAATGTAATATATATATATATATATATATATATATATATATATATATATATATATATATATATATATATATATATATATATATATATATATATACATATACATACACATTCATTCATTTGCACTTTATATAAGTGGAAATGAATGTAGTGGAAACACGTTAATCAGATCTTGTAAAATGTGTCATAAATTTGTTCTGTTTCTAGCAATAACATTATTAAATAGTTATTTTTAGCATTTAAGAGAACAGAATGAAAATTCACAACATCCATATGTATATTCCCAAGTTCTTTTCACTTGGTTTCACTTTTTAACAATTTGTTATGACAGTTTCCTTTTTCTCTCTTTAACACTCTTATTTATTTCTGTAATTTATGTTCTTAGTCTTGTAATTTAAGTTAATTCACCAAAGAGGTGACCTTTAGTCAGTCTTTTAGACCTTTTCCAGCATATTTCTTGTGTTTAGATTCCTTAACTTTCATAGTACATGGTAATCCTTTTTATGCTGTTTGTCGCCCAGTTCGGAATTGCCTGTGCTTGCTTGGCTTTCAATGAAGAGCAGCAACATAAATTAGCTTATGAAGGATGGGAACAAGCATCAATGTCACTTCGTAATGAAACTCAAATTTATTTCAACTGTTGTGGATTTCAGAATGCTTCTTTACCAGAAACTGATCCAATGGCACAACCATCATGCTCTGCTGTATGTTTTCTTAGCTCTAAATTTATGTTTTTGGCAAGAATTAATAATTTTTCATATGCATTCATATTAATTTTTTATATAAAATTTTTTTAAAAAGCATGTTTAATTCTCTATGGATAGAAATTATTGTAAATCTTGCTCTATCAATTAATTTTATTTTGTATGCCTAATCAGACAGCTAGATATATTATAAATATCTAAATGCTGGCTTTATAACTCTTAGATCTGTATAATTAGATTATATATATATATATATATATATATATATATATATATATATATATATATATATATATATATATATATATATATATATATATATATATATATATATATATATATATATATATATACATATATATATATATATATGTAATATATCCATTACATTCTTCCTTAAAATGCAACCTGAAAAGGAAAACTAGCTCATATTTACATGGCTGGAGCTAGACTCAGCCTGAAAGGAATTAAACTTTGAAGCAGTCGGGTCGAATCGTTTTATTAGAGTGATAAAAAGTACGTCCATCCATGTCAGATGCTCGGAAGTGAAGATACCACCTTTCAACCTTAAGCGCAAGAGGCGAAAAAACATGTGGCTGTTATTTTGTACGATCAGCAGAATATTGGGACTGGCGATGCAAACCCACGCCTTTCTCCAGACATATACACGTGTAGGAATGCAACGCTTGCTATTAATGGGAAGTTCTGTTGCTAAGGGCTTTTAAGCGATAAATTGAGATTATTGCAGATTGGATTTAGGAAAGGGAATTTAAATGATAGAATGGAGGGCGTGATATTTAATTTATTACATATATATATATATATACAGTGGCTCTCAAAAGTGTTTGTACACTTATGATTTTCAATGAAATATGGGTCTATCCATTAATTAAAATGAATATTTCAGAATGGGTATTTAATAAGATCTATAATCTATTCTTAACAAAACTACATGAAATCTATATATATAAAACACGTAAGTATGCGGCACAAAAATCGGTGATATTTCTACATTCCGAATGGCAACGGCTGCAACTACCAGATGTAAACATTAGCGGCCGACCGCGTGTGTGTAGTGGTTTATTCTTTTACTAGATAATTTATTCTTTTGTTCCATCGGATTTTCTAAATGTATGTTAGAGGACAAACTTTTGACAAAACATGTTTAGATCTATGAAATCCAGTGTTTAGTCATGGACAGTTGTATGTAGATTATCTAGAGTCCGTTCTTTTGATTCTGTCACTGTAGTATCTCCTATTTCTGAAATACTCAACTGTGTATATCAAGAAGTTTGAGGAATATCATAATAAAATATTAATAATTGCATTATAATATCTTAATAGCAAGTAAGAGTTAATTGTCTACACATTTTTAGTTGTACTTGCTGAATTTTTACTCCATTTTATAAGTGAAGAAATTTTCCCAACAGTTTTTTATTTGGTATGATTAAGTGTAGATATCTGAATTGTGAACAATAGTACATATAAAGAGTGATGTAATCCACACTATATTTTAGTACTTGCGGAATTTTTACTTCATTTTATACGTGAAAAAAAAAATTTGCCCCAACAATTTCTTATTTGATGTCATGATAAAGTGTAGATATCTAAATTTTGAAAAATATTACATACAGAGAGGAATGTCATTTTTAAAATCTTTGTTGTTGCGTTTCTCAGTCTTATCTTTAACTCTGTTCTGAAGTAATGGAAATTCATATTTTTTTAATCACGTTGTTTTAGAATCATATGATTCTATGGATATCCTTATAAAGAATTTTGCAATGATTATAAATTTTTGGCTGAGATCGCACTACCACTTAACAACGTATATTTATGATGACAGGTAATAGTAACATTCCTTACAGACGTTTCTTTCAGTTGAGTTTTTTTGCAAAAGAAAATATAAAACTAAAAGCGACCATGCTGGTCGCGCAGCGGCTAGTATTTTAAAATCAAAGTAAAATTTTATTTTTAAGAAACCAATAATCAAACAGTAACAAAAACTTTATCTCACTAAAGTCATCTCACACTTGTAAAAAATCTTTACATATTAGTAAATATTTTAAGTTTTCGTTAAATTAATATTTAGTAGGATATCTTTTAGCATCCACAACAACTTTTAAACGTCTGGGAATAGATTGCACTAGTTCTTTTGTAATTTCTGCATCAATGTTCATCCATTCTTCCATCATAATTGTTTTTAGTTCGCTTTTCGTTTGAATGTTGTGTTTTCTTACTCGAACCTCCAGTTCTCTCCAAATATGTTCTATTGGGTTTAAATCTGGCGATTGAGGTGGTGTTTTCACAACTTGTGGACAATTATAGAGACACCAGAGGCAAACGTTGAGAGCCGTGTGCGTTTGTTATCTTAATAAAAAGCAAAGTTGTTTCCAATACCCAAATTTTAGGCTGATAATTTTAAATTGTCTCTTAAAATATTTATATAAACAGCATAATTCATTATGCCATCAATAAATACCAAATTACCTAGTCCTGATGCTGACATGCACTCCTACACAAGGACACCTCCACAGCCATGCTTAACTGTTCCTACTAAGTTCTTGGGATTAAAATCATCATTTTTTTTATCTCCATATAATTATACTCCCTTCGGAACCAAAAATGTTAAACTTGCTTTCATCAGCATAAGACATTATTCCAATGCATTTGGGGCTTATTTATCATTGATAGTGCGAAGGAAAGCATAAGCTTTCTGTTTTCCTCACTCACAAAAAATTTTCTACGGGCAGAATGCCCATGTAATCCAGCTGCTCTGAGAACTCGTCAAACAGTTTCGGGTGAAATTGAAGTAGAAAATGTTTCATTAAATTCTGCAGAAACTTTTACAGCACTCAAATGTGGATTTTTCACAAATTTTCTAATTATAAATCTCTGATCACGTTTTGTTAACTTTGCTGGACGACCTTTTCTTACCTTGTTTTCAGTCCGATTTTCTTCTTTAAAGCTTTTTATCACATACTGCACAGTAGAATGGGATAAATTAAGTTATTTAGCAATATTCCGAACTGATTTACCACTACTATGATGAAAAATAATTTTCGAATGCTGTTTGTTGTTTCTTTACGACTATGAGCTATTTTTAAATAATAAATAGAAAATTACGGAGTAGGTAAGCAAAAATTAAAGCCAAACAATATTTTAAGTGCCACCACAATTCAAAAATAAAAATAAAGTGCCAGATGATAATTTTAATTATGAATTTATCCAAAAATATTTCAGTGTATGGTGACTTTTGTGAGATAAAGTTTTTGTTACTTTTTGATTACTGGTTTCTTAAAAATAGTTTTACTATGTTTTCAAAATATTTCATGTAGTTTTGTTAAGAATAGATTATAGATCTTATTATTAAATAACCATTCTGAAATATTCATTTTAATTAATGGATAGACCCCTATTTCATTGAAAATCATAAGTGTACAAACTCTTTTGGGAGCCACTGTATATTGTTTGTAAGTTGAAAATAAGTAATAAAAAATAAGGTGTAATATGTATATACTCTAAGTATCTGGGGGCTAAAAAAGTGGATGTATGTTTATGATGAATTATGTTATGTGTACCTGCATTAAGTGACATACTAGATCCAGGAAGGTCTTGAGAATCGATAGACTTCTAAAACAAAAGTATCCAAAGCAACAAAATTTAATCATAGGCCATTGATTCTCCTTTTAAACAAAATATTTGCCTATTCTATATTTTAAGGTATAAAAGTTTTTTCTGTAACTATGTATGTACATGTAGTTCTAAATAATTTTTATTCAAATGCACTTAGTATTCGCATTCAAAATCTACAGATCAACGTACATGATTCTTTCACACAGATTAATTTTTAAAATTAGTAGCTGAAACATTTAAAAGTTATGTGTTTTATATACAAGAATTATCTGCTTTAACATTTGAAGTCATACATGGGGCCTAAATTTCATGGGAGAGGACATAATAAGAGAACATGAATTACATAATTACTATAAACAGTAAGTAATGTAATGAAATGCAAAATTTTGGAACTTAATTTATCCTTAGTTTATATTTTAGTCCCTGAAAAGATGACTGTTATATCAAGGAATCACATAATTGTGATAGGAATCTTCCTAGATACAAAAATCTTTTGTGCCCGAGGTAGCCTAGTGGTAGCACATTGTTTTTCGGTGCTGAGGGTACTCAGATCGAATCCTTACAAACACCGTTAAATACCTTTGTGTCTATGCTGGATATGGGCACGTTAAATCTGTAGACTAGAAAGTCCCTCTATGAGGTCTGAGAGGGTACTATCCACCCCAGATGTTGCCCCTGGGGTTGATGGTCAAAATTGAGGTGGCAGTTAGCCAAATTGGACTCCGATCCTTATAGTTTTGAATATTTTGGCCAGGGGGCATTAGAAACAACTACTAAAATCTTTCAGTGAAGGAACAATAAATATATTAATTTGCTTAATATGCAGTAACCTTTAAACTGTTGGAATTAAGAAAAAAGATACATTGTCTTCAATATTTAAGGGAAAAAAAAGGTGTTTATATATTCAAACTGATACTAATAATAATGACTGTTTACTAAGTTATCTCTGTATGCTTTATAAATTGTGATCTTTGAGATCAGAAAATAGAAGTTTTAAAAAATATTTTTTAACAGTTAAATCATAAAGGAATAATAAAATGTAACTATTTAAAAACTACTTTTTTCTTTTTTAATATTCTAGTGCATTAAGGGCTAAAATACTTTTTATAGGTTCCATATTGTCGGGAGTTTCGAGATAGATGCGAGGAAAGTAAACAGACTTGTTGGAAGATACTACAAAATGCTATTGATAATGCATTAAAAATCAGTGGTGGCATTGGTTTGTTTTTCAGCTTCTCAGAGGTATTTTAAGTTTGTTTTATTCTTCTATTTGATTGTAGCTATGAATAAATGAAGGAATGATCTATATTATTTTAAGTAGTAAGGCATTTTGTAAGACAATTTAGGATATTTAACACATGTAGCATTCTTACAGAGGCTACTTATATTAAATATCCTAAAAAAAATCTGAAAGTTTTCAGGTTAACTATGATCTATTTACTTATTTTGTATTGTTTTAAAAAATATAGAACCTTTAAGTATTTATTTACTTTCCAGTGATGCTTACAATGTACATACAGCTAATACTCAACATGTGTAACATGTTACACTGCTAAGTCTAATTTTTCTGTTATGTGGGTTCTATGGTGTGTATTATTATAGGTTCGGACAAATACTATGTATTCTGACTGCTCTCAGCTGTCTCATATAAAATTTACATTTATCAGTATTGTGGTAAATTATCCTTTTATTATAAAGCAAGGTTTAGCGATAGGTTTTATACAGAGCTGGAAAGCTGAAAATAATAGTGGTTCTTTTGTATTTTCTTTTTTTTAAGTGGGAAAAAGTTTTTTTAAACACATAATTCATTCTGTGTATATTTTGTAGTATATTAACCCATTAACCGCTGGTGTTGCATTGACACAACGGTCAAAATAAATGCGTATAAAAATTTAGCTATCAAATGAATTTTATGTTAACAGTAGTTTTTGAGTAGGGTTAATAATCGAATTGAAAAATATTTGCCTTCAACTGTTCTTTAAATTAATTAACGAGTTCCAAACTTAGACAGATAGTTAAGCATTTTTGAACAAAAACTTTCTCCTGGTCTTTTTCACAGAAGAAATATAGGGAGACAAACGTGAGATTTAGGGGTGATTTATTTTTAGCTAAGGTCAAAGTTTATCAGAAAATTCCATCAATCGGTTGATTTTGTTTGGGTGGGGGAGGAAGAAAAAACAGGTGTTGCGTTGGCGCAACGTCAGCGGGAAAAGGGTATTCACATGTGTCGCTCGACTCTGTAGAACTTTCCCCCGTTCTGTGGTTATAGAAATGCCTAAAACTAGATACTTTATGTTTAAAGAAGTTCTTCAAAGAATTTTCGAGCAAGATTCAGATAATGATGACGAGAATTAAACTGATATTGTTGTTATTCTACCAGAGACAGCAGAGGCTAGTAATGAAGAAAAAGGAAATGATAATACTTTGAATAGTGACAATGATGATTTACCATGCGATACTGCTGTCGAAATTGAAGTGTGAAAGGCGAAAAAAGAAGTTTTCGCCTCCTAAAAGCAGTACAAGTCTTTCGAAAATATTTAAAAAAACAAAAACTGAAGATTTGAAATGGATAATGAAGGGACCATTGAATATCAGTCTCAGCCGAAAAATGAAAAAAAAATCAAATCGGAACTATGAAAAGTATAATACAAGATAAAACTAGTGCAGAGATTTTTGATCTTCTCTTTGGCTCAGAGGTTTCTTTCCCTTCTCGTCGTATAGACAAACTCATGTGCCCAACAAAAGAATCACACCCATTTTTTAGCATCTGAAGCCTACATGAGACGCTTCATTGGAATATTGTTGCCGACGAGATATTATTCTGTACCCCAGGAAGAAATTTACTGATCTCTTGATAAGGACATTAAGCATGCAAACAATGCCATAGCCAGACAATTTATCCATGCAAAGTTTGTCACTCTACATCGTGATTGTAGTGAAGCTTTTCGTGATAGAAACTGTTTTCTGGATATAATCAGTAATTTTGTAAAGGAAAAATAAGTTAAATCTTTATAATATATTAATTACCTGTAAAGTGATCATTTTCTTTCTAAAGTGTAACAAAGTTAAAAAAAATTCCCAGTGCTCAAATCAAAGAAAACCCTGTAGAAGTTCAGTTGAACTCACTTAATGTCAATACTCTTATTCCGCTGACGTTGTGCGAACGCAACACTCGATGTTTCGAAAGTTAAGACCAGTTTTGTTATTTTCCCCATAAATTAATGTTGTATATGTTCAAATGAATAGCCAATATTATTTGTATTAAAAAAAATTCACCCCTTATAGTTTTGGCGGTTAATGGATTAATAACATGTATATTGAACTTTGCTTAAAATATTTCATCCAAGAAGTAAGTAAAAATTAATTTTGAAAAGGTGGGAAATTTAGTTTAATATTTTTGTGCTTGTGTTTAATGTGGTCGAAATTTACCAAGGTTTGTATTTGCTACCATATATTATATCTTTGACATTTCACATAACTGCATATTAATGACTTAACTGAAACCATTAGTTTTATCAACCGTTTACAGCCTTTTCCTTTCTATTTGTGCTCTAATCTTTAGATTATTACTAACTAGCCATGAGTGAATGTAATCTTTTGCAAATGAAGTAGATCTTATTTCCTTTATTAGAAACACATTTGATGACCTATAATTTTCTTCAAATACCACTTGACATATAAGAACATTACTGTATTTCATTAAAATAAAAAATCTAAAATTTAATTTAGAGGAAAATATGCACATGTCCTTTTAATATTTATTACATAAATTAAAAGTAAATGTAAGTTCCATGTACGTCTACGTAAGTTTGCAGTATTGTAGCAATCTAAGCAGTGTATTTACATGTTGTAAATTTATTGGCGAAGTACCTTATTTCTGTTGAAAAGTTACCCATGGTTGAAATCTTTTATTTAAAAAAAAGTGTTAATTATGCTAATATTCTAACAATCTTCATCTAAGATATTTTATAGTTACAGTTATTAGTGGTAAATATGTATATTTGAATCATTTTATTTCTGTATAACCTCTATTTCAGTTTCTTGGTGTGTGGTTGACTGTACGCTATCGTAACCAGAAAGACCCTCGTTCTAACCCGCATGCATTTTTGTGAATTTAACCTTCTGTGAGTGCAAAGGTATGAAAGCTGACTAACCCTTCTTTGTAAGAAATCTCACTATGTCATTTCTGTTTCCTCTGTTAGACATTTGTTCTATTGGTGTTTCCTAAACACTGTGTTTTTTCACAGCTTACTTTTATGTGCTTTTCTATTCAAATAACTTTGTTGCTTTATGAAGGATTCTTTTAATTAGTCATATGATTGAGGTTATTTAATATAACTGAATAATTAACCCTTAACTGACATTTTTTTTTTGTGTGTGTGTGTGATAACAGGCATCAGGGATAGATCTTTTCTTCCTTTTAACTATTACAAACTCTGAAAATTTTCAGTGGACATAATTATATTTACATAGAATTTTAATGATCATATGACAGAAGAAATTGTAAATATTTTTCATTAGTTTAAAATAAATATATGAAATAACTTTCTATTATTTGTAGAATAAATATTATAATTATATAAATTTACATATTTATAAACATAGAAATTTTATTACTTTAAATATTAATTTTCAGATTTTCTAGTTTTTACATTGTGTTATTAAAAGTCACAAAAATATTTAAAAATATTAGGAGGTTTCATAACATTATATAAAATTTAAAAAAAACTGCTGACAAAGCACATACTTAACTATTATACAATAAGCTATCATATTTTTAAATCTTAAAACATAATTTTCCAAAAGTTAGTTACATAATATTGCTCAGGGTTCCCACTGGCCTTACAAAAGGCAATTTATTTAGAAGCAATATACTCAAAATTTACTTAGAACTTGTTATTTACTTACCGTTCCCAAAAAATTAATTTTTATTTGAAAAATATTCATCCAGATTAATTTGCTAGAAAAATTTATCAGTACACTTGTGTTATAACACAATTCATGGAATGAGAGTTAATCTAGAACTTCTGAGTAAAACTTGACTATCTCTAATTTTGCTGTATTTTCAACGACTAATATTTGATTACTAATTAAAAATGAGTGTTACTGCAGTAATCAGTTATCAATACAAAAATATTTTTGAAATGGCATGTTTGCTAAATCTCAGAAACACTGGACAAATAACCATAAAGTGGAAGAAATAGTTTTTGTTTTAATTGACAACACATGCACATAATTAAATTGTTCAGAATACTATGAGCTGCATAGACTTAAATATGTGAAAAACAATCTTGAAAAGCTTAATAAAGCCTAGTTTTTTTATTAATTATGTAAATGGGGTCCCTGTCATATTTTGAGGGAAAATAAAAACTTTTTAAAAAATAAATAAAACTAGAAGAATGCCGTTAACATAAAACAATATTGTAATGTCTTATTCGAACATTTGATGGGCATTATGTTATGTTTTTCTCCTCCTGAAGCTATTGTTAATCCCTAAAAAATAAGAGATAGTCCCATATTTTTGTTGTTTAAAAAACAACATAGCATAAAAATGTTAATCTTCTTAATATAATAATAATAATCTCTGTTTACCACTATGTCCCCTCCATCTATCTCCCTGAGTTCAGTATTTACTTCAGCTTTTTATTCTCATCATGAGCATGCTATCCATTTTCATAGTCAAATAATTGTCCCTGATGTCATTATCATATTTCATGCACTAAATGCTAATTTTTTAATCCAAAATTGGGATCAATCATGCAGAACACTGAAAGAAAATCTAAAAATGTAGCATTTGTACTGTAAAATGGTCCAGGCAGAAGATTTCGGAGTTCATCCATTATGGAAAAATTATATCTGTCCAAAATAAAGCATGAAAAGAGTCAGTAACATAAACAGGATATAAACTGATGTAATAAAACAAAATGTACTACAGCTAAAAAATCAGTAAATTCAAATTAATTCATAAAAGAAATTGATCAGACCTTGTACATTTATCACACCTCTTAACTAACAGAAAATAAAACACTGTGAATAAAAACATGAAATAATGCGCATTTCAGTCCACTCTGAGCTTTCAGTTTAATTGGACGGTACAGGGGATTGATGCTATTTGGCTTCGTTCGTGGATTTTTGGGGAAACTGAACGAATGCAGACATCTGATGACAAATGTTTGTTAAGGGTTAATGTGGCTGTATGTGTTGTTGTTGCTAATGACTCTAGAGTACAGTAACAAGACCTCCAGCCCACTGTTCACTGTTTAGTAAACAGCAGAAATCACACTTACAGAACAAATATTTATCTATAGACGAGACACACTGGTAATGGACAGCAGCTTTTTTTTTTAGCTCATCTTTCAAGACGAGGCTCCTTTGTTGCAGGCAGAAGATACCGACTTTTACTCCAATATTACATCCATGCCTTAAATGGAATTTAAACCCATGCTTCCAGCCTGATACCTTAACCACTCTGCTACTGGGTGGCTGTGGCTGTGGAATGTTTTAGCCTTTCCCCTAAATCTTTCATTGTAGCTGCATGCACAACTTGCTATTAGGTGAACCAGAAAATGCAAACTAAAAAAAAGTAACCAATTAAAACACGAAGAACCTTAATTATTCTCACACTCTCAACAATATATTCTGATATCAGTCATATTTAGTTCCAGATTAATGAATAAATGTCAGGTATTTCATTATGTACTTATTTGTATAACATTAATAAATTAAATTTGGTCAATAAAAATACTTAATTTTATGCTGTGGAAAAAGGCCTCAAAAACACTGTCCATATATATTTTAATTAAAGAAATAATTTTATTTATTCTTTTTCAAATGACATTACCTACATTTTACAAATTCATTGAATTTTTAATTCCTTTTTAACAAAATGCATTAAAAAACTAGTAAATTAAAAAAAATAACATTTATGATAATTATATGCTTAATGCATCTACTGTCTGCTAAATAGGTGTGAAAAACTATGAAATGGAATTATTTTAATGTCAGCATAGGCATTTCAGTGAGCTGTAAAATTAAAAAATATTTGAATATCTTAATAAAAATTTAAAACATCTAATAAACCCCATGATCCAATGGCACTTAAACCAAAGTAGCAATGGAATGCTAATATACATGCTTCATGTTATTCAGATTTTATAATATTGGTTGGGTAAAACAATTATCTTCTTTTTTAAAATTGTATAGTCTTTTTTTCGGTTTCCTAAAGATTTTTTGGGAATTTATTGGTATTTCACCATTTGCTATATAAGCCACAGATAGGTTCTTTGTATATTTAAAGCACTATGGTTTAAGCATTTTTCCAATCACTCCTTTCTGCTTTTCAGTCTGTCCTGTTAGTACATATACTAAAACATTAATCTGTCCTATTCTCTGCGACGAAACTTTTGCCTTAAATTTCAAGTTTGTTCAGGTGATAGTAAGTAAAAATATTTTAACCTTATTAGCATTAAAAATTTCCATTTTTACCAGATTCAGACATTGATTTTGACTACTAATTTTTAATTCATTCTTTGGAGTTGCCATGTCTATAGACATTGCCTCTTCTGATAATTTTAATTTAACATGAAAAGTTTTGGTCTATTTTTGAAATAACCCACCATTCTTTTCCACACACAGTCACTATAACCAAATTTCTGTACAAATTTATCACCTTGAACATTCTAAATTAGCATATTAAATGGAAAACTAGCTTCATTTTGACTTTAAACATAGTATACTGATAAAGAAAGTTGTATTGTTTAAAGAAAGAGCAGCAAGTCTTTATCAGTATCTCCCTTTTGACATTTTAAAATTTTATTGTGAGAGATAACTAGAATTTTCAAGAACTTACCAGAGTAGGTTCTTTGTTTTTTGACAGTGGCAATACAGTAAATGAGGACATCTTATGATTTATTTTTATCAATTACGACTCTATTACAATTTCCTCCTTAAGTGTTCATGACTGCAACAAATTCTTTATCTGATGCTCTAACTTTGATCCATCAGGAACTTTTTCATATCAGGTTGTCTCTGGGACATTTCCATGGCTGGTTCTGCTAGGGTTCTGACGAAGCTGGAGGGCAAGGTATCTTAACTGCATCTCTCCCCAAACCTCCACACCTCTCTCCCAACTAGCATTTTTTCACCTCCTGCATTCTTCTGCCAAATGTCCGATGGAAGGAAAGGTGTCCCATGCTGTGCCATGAATTTGGGACAGAAAAACTTTTCAAATTCCGGGAGTAACCCAAGGGACATTCATACTACATGACTGTTGATTTTATTCTGATTACCATCCTGGTCTCCTGTTTAGTAATTAGTTTTGGTACTACAGCCATCTTCACGTGATGTATTCATCCACGTAGATATAATCAAAATTCTTTCAGTCGGCTTGGCGGGTGACTTCAAAATTGCTCAAGACATTCTTTCATCTCCCCCACTTCCTTTGAGATTCAGGGAGAATGGACAAAATGGCAAAAACCAGGCATATTGTATTACCAGTAGGATAGGATATAGCCGAAAAGGAAATTAACACTAAGAAAGATTAAACTTTTAAGAAAAAGAAAATTTAAAGATTTAATTTTATATTACTTAATTTGAAACCAAAAATTCACCAGCCAACAAAAAAGGTATTTATAACAGCCACCTTACATAAATTTCCAACGAACTTAATATTTCTGAACAATACTTATAAATAAAAATATAAAAACTTGTCATGACTAAATATTCAATCTAACATTTTACAATGTATTGTTCAGGAAACTTGCACACTTTCCCCAAATCCCGTTTACATTATTTAGGCAGTTAAATATTTGATCACAACAAGTATAACCAACTTTGAGCAGAGGCTTAAAAAGAAATGTAAACAAAGCTGTCATATTTGAAGTTAACTTAAAATTAAAAACCAAAATTATAATTCGTTACTAGAATGATTGATTACTATAACTATTAAATTAAAAGTTAATTTATCTACACAACAATGTTGTTCCTCATTAATTTTAATACTGTTTCCTACATTGGTTTATGATCAAAGGCTATGTCTGAAAATACTATGACTAGTAATATTTTGTCATTTCTATTTTGTGTAAACAAGCCTTTTTATGCAGGGTGCTGTATCTGCATTTTGTTAATTTGAGTAGTAGTCATGCTTAGCCATTTCCTGAATACAAGTGCATATGAAATATGTTTTGCAATGGCTTGATGAGAATTAAAACTCAAGGGATCAGAAATGAATATACAGTGAAGTTTTGTGAAAGTAGCCTGTCAGTATATTAGATGATTGAAGATGTGAAGGGTCGAGAAGCAATGAGCAGTTCAGTTGTATTCAAGTACGAAGCATTCCTAGGGAGGCAAATGTAGTAAACAGGATGATCTGAGAAGTAGGCAACCATTCACTACTTACTGTATGTGATTGAAATGCTGAGAAAGTAAAGAAAAATTATTAAAAAATTATGGTCTCTTACTGATTTATGAGTTGCCTTTCAGTTAAATATTAGCATTTCAAGATGTTATGACAGTATAAGATTGGACCTGAATATGTCCTGTGTTTGTGTTAAATGGTTGCCACATAAAAATTGCTTGAAACAAAAAAATATTCAGTTGGTGAAAACAGATTCTGGCTTTTTGAACTGATAATTTATTTCTGGCAAGTCTGATGGAACATTTTTATTTTGAGTTAAAGTCTCAATAAGGCAAATAAAACTTGTCAATTGATTTTGTGCCATAAATTTTAAGTTTATGGTATTTTGAAGAAATTGCTGATTTTGAATAATTGCACTAGTGGTATAACATTGCAGCACTTACATATGCTTATAAACTGCAATTTCACCTGAAATGAGCAATCCATCTTCTCAATGTACAATAAAATTTTTCTTCGAGTGATTTTTCTTTTCTTTCTTTAGAATGCTATACTGAATGTAACCTAAGTAACACTGCAGACTTGGAGAAAAGAGTAGCTAACCTGTTTGCTATCATAACCTCATTTACTAACGTAGCATAGCTAAGCTATGCTATGCTTTTTATAATTTCTGGGCTTTGCTAACTCTCTATCTTAGAAAATTAAGGGAAGGAAGGTTAAGAAAAATGGAGGTGGTGAATGCTGCCATTTATATGAGCATAAAATGAATTTCATTAAGTGAACTTACAACATGTCTCAGAAGCTAGGAAATTGCTGCAAATGGTGTCAAGCATTTTAAGGATGTTATTTTCAAAATAATATCCACAGTAACCTCCCATGTGACCTCAGTTCATGTACTTTTGGAATTGGCCTCAAGTATTGTAAGTTATGCCAGCTGACTTGTCATTTTATGCTGTTTTATGTTTTATATACTAAACCACAAAAAACTCACCAAACTAAACTTGGGTAGTATATTTTATAGCTTATTTTGGTTGTTTTAGATTTTTTTAAATGTAGATTTGGCCACATTTTAACTTTTTACCAGCATCAGTAGAAAATGTTTAATTTTCTTTAAAAAATTAATTTACATAAGCAGAATAAATACCAAATATATATATTAAAATTCTATGTATAAGGTATATAATTCTTATATATAATAAATAATATAGCTGATGTATAGATGTTATAAATATATATAAAATTTATATTACGTTACATTGCTTTTTGCTTTAATATAAATGTCATATGTATTGTTAATAAAAATGTATGAATATATTTTCTCTTAAATGTATTAATTTGTTCAGAGAAAATGTTTACATTCATATACTTAAATAAATGTTGTATACCAAATTGTATTTTTTTCCCTCTAGATAATTACCATCGGGATCACTTACAGATATCGACAGCAGAAAGACCCCCGACTTGATCCTAGTCATTTATTTATATAATTTCCTATGTTGCCTCAAGATTGATATTTAATATGTCAGATTTTTTTAGAGTACATTATATTTAAAAGCATAATTGAAATGAGATTTTGTTAACTTGGAGAATGTAATGGCATTTAAAGTTTTATTTATTAACATTCCTGAGAAATGTTGAAAACCATGCAACTGTTATGTTATAGATATATTTAGTCTTATGTTTCAAATAGATAATTTAAGAGAACAATCTACTGAGATCTTTTTTTTCCATTCCAACAATTGATTGTTGCATGTATATAAATTTTATTTTTTATCTCATTCTAACTAGTCTAGTTTCAGTATTATTGAAATGTAAATGTCTTCTTTGCATACTTATGGACACATTAAATCATTTTAATGTAGACATTTACAAGTTTTGTGTTTAGCATGTGAAACTGACCATAAGCAGTGTATATGAAGTTACATTGTAAGAATATGTACAAATTATATTCTAGTCATTATATAATTTTTGTTTGCTTTATACAAATAATGTATATTAAGAATTTTAAATAAATATATTTAAACAAATTTTATTTTAACATTATTTACATGAATAGATTTGCTCTGTATAAAATTAAATATTAATTGCACTATCATTCTGGCTTTGAAAGATCATTTTCAGGATGAAGAAGATCAATTTCATTCCATGGCGGTAAAATCATTTTACTTGTGTCAACTCTTTTAGCAATATAAGGCCATAATAAAGCATATACCAATACTGATCCAGCATGTGAAAAATGTAGACCATCAATCAGATATCTTGGCCAGTTCTGTGGAAAAGAAATAAAATTTAGCATATTCTTAAAGGCTTGGAGAAATGATGGAACATAAAATTCTTTATTAGTTTATATGGTTTTTAAAATCATTAAAATCTCTTTTTACCATTTTTTTGCTTTAAGGCATCTGAAAAGTATTATAAAGTACTTTGTATTAGAATTCAACATACTTTTCTCCATTTACGCTCCTGTAAAGGGCTGAATTTATTTTTTTTAAATACAAATTTTCAGTCTATTAGTGTTAATGATTTGTTTTATGAAAATGACAAAGTAATGAATATTACCACTAATACTTCATCAAAAGACTGATATTTGTGCAAATGTCAGTCTTTTGATGTAGTTATCAAATCTCATGCATATATATATAAATTTGCGGAAAAAACTTAAAAAATTTTGACAGGTAATTAGTAACAATAACAATGTAAGGGGTGTTAAAGCCAATTTTGCCAAATAACACTTATTTCACCTCATTCTTTTAGACTTGAGTGAACTGTTAATTAATGGTTCTCAATTTCCTGACATTTTCTCTTTAAAGCTATTTTTGGCATACAGGAAAAGCTTTGTCAGTAAGTCTGGAAGATTTAGGTGGGGGTAAAAAAAAGTTTTGTTTTTTTAATTATTTTTTCCATATTAAGGAAAAACTGTTTTACAAAACCTTTTAGTTTAAAATTAAATTCCTTTATATACCAATTGAAATGTTAAAATCTGCTGTCAGAAATCACAACAATAAATTGTACAAATAACTAATTATTCTGATGCATGCTAAACACCATCTAATCTAGTGCAAAGCTCATTGAATTTGTTTGCCAGAATAACAACAAATTTTAAGGAATGTTGAATCCTGTTACACACTTTTCAGATTCAATAGTTGTTTGATGGACATGTTAAGTTTTACCAGCCACAGTATATATTCCCTCATCTGTTAAGTTCAGTATTCATAGAATGATAATGTAGAGCTGATGATCTCACTCTGGTGACAAAGCACATTTTATATATGTTATTAAATATCATGATGAAGTCAACCCTCCATATTTGTTGAGGAGGGGTGGGGGGCTCAAGGGTGCAGGACTTCAGTGAAATCGGGAAATGTATGAATAGCTTTGCTTCTGATCCACAACATAACCCTTAATAGTGCAGACCATATTTTAAACAAGTTAAACTACACTGTACTAAACTTTGTAATTTAGAAATTTACAATTGAAGTATTAACAATGTAGACTAAGAGAAAAACAATATTGTACATTAATCTTTAGTTAGGGTTGCAATTAATACTAGAAATTAAAACACAAGTACAATACTGCATTATATATATTATGATCTCAGCACAGTGACAGGCTGCAAAACTAAAAAGAATGGCAGGCACTCATGAATAAGCACATCTGCATGAGTTGACTATAATTTGAATTTTCTTAAACTACAAAAACTAAGGGATGAATGTTTGTTAAAACCATAGAATTTTTCAGAATCTGAAAAGTTGTTTTTTTTAACTGTAATTTATATTTGGTTGTATTTTCTACAAATGTCTCATAGTATAGATGTTGGTTACAAACTAAATTTATGCAATGGAGTTGTTTAACAGTAAATTATAACAATCTTTAGTGAATAATTAACTATTACTCACCTCATCTTTAATCATTTCTTGGTATAGATTTACTACGTCTATTTTATATTTTTGAGCAACATTAGCACAACCTCCGGCATATTGTGAAACAAGGACATTATTTTTCATGGGAACACCTCTGCCTACATTGAAAGATAAAAATATTAAATATTGAACAATTTAAACTTACTTAATTAGAAAAGATTACAGGAAATAGATAATTTTCAAAATTACTTATTTATGATAATTAAGAATCAGGAATTCTAACAAAGACTTGAAAATTATTGAAACTGAAATTACACTATGTAATCCTCATTTATTTGCAAAATTAAAATGTTTTAAAAACATTTAATTTCAAGGAAATATTAAAAGGCATAGTCAGTGTGTTTAAGAACATCTAATACAGTAGACAAGCACCAGTTTACTATTTTTAAATAACCTAATTTAGCAATCAAAATTAATATACATGTCTTAGCTATATTATATACATAAACTCTCTTATACTCAAATACTCAAGGAAATGATTATGAAAAATGCCATAATTAACAGTTTCAAATTTAAGTCACCAATGCAAGAAAAAGAAAAAAAACTTAATGCAATTTCATTAAAGAATGTGATATGAAAGTCAGAACATATCCAAAAATACATGGAAAGAGAATGCTGATTTGGATGTTTTTTAATGATAAACATAAATGTTAGCCACAACAATAAGTAAGACACAAGATCTAAAATATTGAAAGTTATAGAAAGAATGTTCACATCTTTAAACCATACATATTTATCACTATAGAATCAAGGATTATATATTTTACTGTATTTTCCAGAAATGGTAGTTAATGTACATTTATATAAACACTAGTTAAATGAAATACTTATTTTAATACAAAATACAGCAGTAATATTTTCACAATTTAAAAGCTTTCAATTTTTTTTGTTGCATAGCCCAGAGCCATTTCCCTGTAATTTTTTTCCTTATCCTCTTTATTCTTACTTTCTCTAATGGACAATTTAAGAAAAATAGGCCATATAAATCTTCCTAAAAGGAAGTTTGGTTTTGTGTCTTAAAATACTGCAAATTTTGCTTATGTATATAATAGTTAGTGTATTAAAACTTTCAGTATGTGTGTTTACTTTTTCAGGTTTTGCTTGACTTTCAGGAACTTTGCTTCTGTCATTCATTAGACATACAAAAACACATGGAAAACAATACTGTTGTAGGGCAGCGAGTTAGGATTCAAGTTTAATTTTACTAATATCCTAACTCTATTTTTAGAGGTGTTTGCTATCAAACTGGTGTGATAGCATTTCAAGACACTGCAATTAATGATTTAACATTTACACAACAATAAGAATTATACCAATTTGGAGAGTCATATTACATATTAGCAATAATAGTTTTAGTGTTCAAATTGTAATCTCATATCATGCTTTAAATATTTCCAAAATCAGAAGAAATTTTTACTTTAGGTTCATCAAGTAGCACTAAAAATATCTTTACCAACTTCTTGACAGTATGTTGCATACTTTTCATGATAATAAGGGGGAGGTGTCATCAAGATAATTTTATCTTTACTCAAGCCAATTTTCTGAAAATAAAAAGAATAAGTTAACGAAAGAAAAAAATTAATGATAACTAAAATAATTTGATATTCCTTTTTTTCTTATATTATCTTATATAATAACATAATTTCAATGCTACTAACATTGATTTTTTGCATCTCTCAAAGTGATAACTATGTATGTTAAATTGATGTAGTTTTACAATTTATTAGATTGAAAAAAATATAACAGTGTTACTTAAACAAGATAGAATAAATGGACACATTTGATTGAATTGGCTAAAGTAAATGAAATTGTTCTAAAGCTGTGCTGAATACCTCGAACATTATAAATAGTACTGTTTACTAATACATAAATATCATAATTTTCAGCATTTTATGTAAATAACTTTTGGATCTGGTATTTAGTTTATAAAATAATGCTGAAAGAGAGAATAAAAAATAATTTACAAATTTGTAAATTATAAAATTAAGACATTATTTGTAAAGGATTAAATCATAAAATTTATCATCTGATTAAAACAAAGTAATCATATCATAAGGAGGAAAGTGAACTCAAAAGAAAAACTAAAGATCGCTTTATAATAATGAAATAGGAAAAAAAATTGTAGCAATATGGTCAAAATATACAAATTTTGATGAATAACAAAATTTTATAAATTTAATCAAAATTTCAACAATTATATAAGAGTAAGAATCACAGACATCCAGCATGATGAAATGGGATATTATACAAAAGCAGGGTCTCTTATTATGGGATATTACAAGAGACCAGTTCATAGGAATTCACTTCTTTGTTAAGAGATATAAAACTTGATATTAGAATAAATTAAAATTTTTCTCCAAGATGTTTTCAAAAATTGTAAATTTAATCTACACCAAAATTTTCTTAAACTTTTTAATCTGCTTCTGCTCCTTGTGCAACTCATTATTTTTAATTAAATTTTTTTCCCCACATTTCAGAAAGAAAAAAAAATACCAGTGAAAATCCCCACTGATCATTGTATAATACCACTGGCAAAATACATCTTTCATGTTTCTGAAACTTGAAAGGAATTTGTAGTTTTTGCAGCAAAAAAGACAGGATAAAGGGCTGTTTTTTTGCAACTTGTTATTCTAGAGGAAGATTTTTTTTTTTAAAACCACACAGCTCTTACTAGGATGCTTTTTGATTTCCAAATAAAGTATCCAAAAGTCGAAGGGGAAAAAAAAAATTAGATTTCATTCAGACAGAAATTCACTGCATTATACCAAGAACAACTAGATTTTTTCATGAATGACCTTTAATATGGTTATATTTTTGGGACATTTTTCCTGATTTCACAACTTTATGATTTCTGAGATCAGTAGACACTGTAACATGGTAAAGTTATTACACTTTAGCAATACTTTTTGTAGAAAGAAACCAAAGTAGTATAATATGATAGGTTCAATATGTATAACTAACACACTTACCACACATATATGTAACTTCATACTTGTGATCATGTATCACAATATTTTATAAAGTTGTAGCTAATAGGATTTGCCAAACTATCCAGTTTAATAAGTGCATTTATAACCACATACTGAGTATATAGTCACACCAACATTTTAGAACAGGAAGCACTAAAAGTAATTTTGTACTTCCTGTGCAAATGCCACATTATTGCTGAATATTTTATATTCAGAGATAATGTGACATTTATTTAACATTCCTGCAGGTGTTTGATATATGTTCAATCTTTCTTTTTATTTTTTTATGTACAAATAAACAGTGTTTCTACTCTAAATCATGGGAGATTTTCCTTATCTTATTTGACTATAGAATTCACATGCATAAAGAAAATTAGAAAATTTAATTTCTATAACATTAAAAAAACAGCAAGGTAGTAATTATGTTTTCATGTGAAATGAGGTGATTTTCATTTTGCCTTCATTTTCTTGTGACAGTGAACAATTATTGAAGGCTATAAGGGTTTTATTTTGTTAAAGCTCATGTTTTTCTACCAATATAACACATTTAAAAGGAGCACTAATAGGAGTTCTGAAAGTTTCAAAAACAAATAATTACCATGAGGTATTGAACCATTTCTTCCAAGTTCTGACAGTACTCATCTAAAGGCACATGCTGTTTAGTTTCTGACTTGATATCAGAAGAATCATTAGCTCCCAAACATATAACAAATGCTTTGATATTTGCAATATTGCTGGTAGAAAAAAGGCGAGGCAGAATAATACGACAGGTTCGACTTGTATAACCAGAAAAGCCTCTTCCAATCACATCACAGATCCTAAAAACATAATTATAGTGAATTCATACATTCAAATTCACAAACATCTGAATGGGGAACAATCAACAGCATTTGTTAAAATTCCTCTGTACAATTAACTAACACACACACACACACCAAAAAAAAAAAGCTATATGCCTGTTTTCCAAATTCAAAAACAAAATAACCACCATGTGTGCTATGTGTATATACACATACACACATGCATATACATCTGTCAGCCAGAGGGCATTAGCAACAACAAATATATACACTGAAGAGCCCAAAAAACTGGTACAGGCGTGTGTTTACAAATAACGGAGATATTCAACCAATCAGCCTATATAAGACAACAGGTGTCTGGCGAAGCTGTTAGATTGGTTCTTGCTGCTACAATGGCAGGTTATAACGATTTATGTGACTTTGAATGTGACACTATAGTTGGCACACACGAGATGGAACATAGCATCTTTAACATAGTGATGCAATTTTGATTTTCGTGCATACCATTTCATGAGTGTGTCGTGAATATCAGGTATCGGTTAAAATATCAAATTTCTGACAGTGATGTGGCTGTTAAAAGACCTTGAGAGAATGGGACTGTTGATGACTGACGACAATCCTTAAACAAGATAGACGTGCAACACTTCCTAAAATTGCTGCGGATTTCAATGCTGGGGCATAACAAGTGTCAGCGTGTGAACTGTTCAATAGATCACCATTGATATGGGCTTTCAGAGGAGCAGGCCCACTCGTGTATTGTTGTTGACTGCAATGCACAAAGCTTTATGCCTCGTCTGGGCTCGCCAACCCTTCCATTGGACTGTTGATGACTGGAAATACGTTGCCTGGTCTGACAAGTCTCGTTTCCAATTGTATCAGGTGGATGGACGTATACAGGTATGGAGACAAACTCATGAATCCATGGACTGTACATGTCAACAGAGGACTGTTTGCAGTTGGCATGATATGGGACCCCTGGTACATCTAGAGTTGACTCTGACAGGTGACAGGTACATAAACATCCTGTCCAATCAGCTACACCCATTCATGTCCATTGTGCATTCCAATGGACTTGGACAATTCCAGAAGGACAATGCGACACCTGACACGCCGAGAGGCTCCAGGATAACTCCATTTGACTTTGGACACTTTCATTGGCCACCTATATCCCCAGACATGAACATTATTGAGCATATCTGGGATGCCTTGCAATGTGCTGTTCAGAAGAGATCTCTACCCACTCGTACTCCTATGGATTTGTGGACTGCCCTGCAGGATTCATGGTGTGAATTGCCTCTAGAATACCTTCAGACATTAGTGAAGTCCATGCCATGTCATGTTGTGGCACTTCTACATGCTCGTGGGAGCCCTACACGATATTAGGCAGGTATACCAGTTTTTCTGGCTCTTCAAAGTTTGTGTATATGTGTATAAATATATATATATAGGGCGAGATAGTAAAAAGTGCACACATTTGTAGTGATGTATTAAGAATTCTATATAAAATTTAATGTGATTTATTTTCTATAAAAATACTTTAGATTTATAATCCTCCCCCCCCCTTTTTTTTACAAAGGTGTGAAAGGTACTTTCCTAAAGGGCAAGCTCTTCAGCCCGTAAGGAAATTTTCAGAAGCAAAAAAAATTCAAGACTCTGATTGTTCTAAGATTTCTTTAGAATAAATCAGGAACTGTAAGCATATTATACTAAACACAGAAATAATGATACACTACCAGTCATAATTCTTGTTGTTATTCTAAAATAAAATGGTAAAGGAAATTACAACTTCATATTGCTGTTAACAGACTCTAGGTGCATGAAATGATTTCATGGAAAAATTACATCAGGTAGCATTTCAATTATGTTGAGTTTGCAATCTTTCTGAAATTGTGAAAGTATAATTCCATATTACCATGTGCAGGGGAGCAAACTGATCTGCGCAAGGACGGTCTTATCTTTCTTATTAATTAAAAACAAGTAATAGTCAATGAAACAGGAATGATTTACATATACTAATCCAAATGGTTTCAATCATACAGTCTATTGTTATAACTGAAGAAAGTTTTTTCTTCTCTTTTGAACACAGGGGTTTGGGGAAGCAGTAATGAAAATAAACCTTGAATGTTAATGGGATATTCAGGAATAACTCCCTTTTCTTGAGAATGAGTCTGTTTAGGTTATTATTAAAGCAGAGCATCACACAGTGAAAATTATGCATAACTTTACAATAAATAAAAAAATATTGAATTATAATTAATGGTTGTTTGGTTAATAGAACTTAAAATATAGTGTGGAATGGTTTCAAGCTCAAGAATATTAAAATGTAAATGAACTTTATTTGATAAATGACTCAAAAGAATGATTTCATTTTTTAGGCATTATAGAAGTTATATTTTGCATCCAAGATTAAATTTGAGAGTTGCACTGCTAAAAATAAGTTAATATGTGTATGGATGATAGAATAAATTATAAGTTCCAGGTAAGATAAGTAACTTAATCTTCTTAAAACATATTAAACTGTATACGATACAATTCTTCATTAAATTACAATCTTAATTAAGTTTCAAAGAAAAGAGATAATAAAAGTAATGATATTTTTACATTTGATTTGAACATTATAACAAATTTGATTTGTTTTCTTAGTTATATTAGAACACTAGACTTTAAAAGAAATTTTGGACATGTTTCCAACCCTAAAACTTCCATGACTTTCAATAATGTCAATGTTGTTGTTTCTAATGTCCCCTGGCCGGAAGTCATGTCAATGTTATAACTGCATTCAATATTAATTACTCTAGAGATTTTATTTCACAATATCAGACTAATTAACAAGACAGAACTTTTAAAAGTGAAAAATTAGATGTTATTACAGTGAACTGCAAAGTTAAAATCAAAAAGTTATTCCAACAAGTGCAGATGTACAGACAACATTACAACTGAATATTTTAACTCCTAATGAAATTAACTTGAGTAGTTTTGACATTTTATTTTTAAAATGCTAGTATAATCAACATAGAATAAAAGTGGTTTAGTAGAAATATATTAGAAGGGAAGTTCGAGATAAAATTTAAAATTTGTTAAGTCTATGGCTCTGAAAAACTATATAATTTTACTACAATTATTCTTTTTAAATTTTAAATTAATTTAGTAGTACATTTATCAAAATCTAAAATTGTGTAATAAATGTCAGCTTACCTCTGAAGTCTATCAGCTAATAATGAACCCCATAAACCATTTTGTGGTTCAAAAGAACGCTAAAAGGAAATATACAACATATTTTAAAAATTAAACCAGAAGTTTTAGCAGAAAATGTCAGTAAATTCAAACAACATCAGATTCTTCAAAAGTCTTGATAATTCTGCTGATATAGACACATATACTTAAATATTCAAAAGTTTTGTTCACAGAATGATTTAAAGTTAAATTACATTTCATCATAATTATGTTACATAAAAAGCTATATAAAATTAATAGAAGAATTGTCTATAAACAGGCAGGGCCCGATTATGAACGCTGGGGGCCCCTGGGCAGATGCTATTTGGGGGCCCCCCTTTACGGACATTTATAAAAATACATACTTTTACAAGTACTAGGTGCATACACCAAGAACGTTTTGGGGCCCCCTAGCATCAGGGGGCCCTGGGCAAAGTCCCGATTTGCCCATTCGATAAAAAGGCCCTGTAAACTGGTCATACAAAACTAATTTTAGAACACTAAAACTGTACTATACATACATTTGTGTAATTATTGTGTATTATACTTTCATTCATGACTGTAGTACACATTCATAAGTACTGTACATACGTTCATGAAATTTCTATAACGAGGCCAAAGGATTCTGAAACCCTAAGTCAGGGGTGTCAAACTCAAAGGCTAACTTGGGCCAAACAAACAAGGTTTAACTATAGGTGGGCCGCAAAAAAAAATCAATATTAATACAAACGTATGTTTATTTACCTAATTACAGTATATTCAACATAAATATACGCATTTTGTTTAATAATAGCAAAAAAAGAGTATAATTAAGAAAACATTTAATGAATTTTTCCTATCTTATTATAATTCTGCGTCGGTATTTTAATATATATTATTGTGCGCTAATATATTGGCCGGGCAGCAAAAATGTTCGTCGCGGGCCGTGAGTTTGACACCCCTGCCCTAAGTGAATAATGTGTTGCAACTTAACCAATATACTATTACATTTTTGTAATTTTTTTCTTCAGGTTTGTTTGAGTGTGTGTGTGTGTGTGTGTGGGGGGGGGGTGCATACTTGCCATTGTGGCTTGTCTCCAAAATTACAGTATTTAATATCAAGACTGTCTAAGGTTTGCACAAGTGCAAAGAACATATAAATAGGAAAGGAGCTACATAAGTATAATAGGTTAAGATTTTCTTTAGTGTTAACAGTAAATTATACACACATGTACCACATGAATCTGAACTTTCTATGTTCAAACAAAGACTGGCTACAGAATGTCAACATAGTAATATTTAAATCATTACAGAGCATGGCAAAATCACTAAATGTACCAAAACCAACTGTATGCAATATTTTAAAAAAGACTGAGGGCTGCATATACTGATAAAAGAGGGAGAACCTTGGTAAGAAATGTTTTTAAAAACCATTTTCATAACTCCTAAAGCAGGTAATATGTATGATCAATCAATTAGAATCAACTTTGAATATGTATAGTTCTAGGCTTTTATTTTATGGCAGCTGTACATAGACCATACATCACAACTGTGGATGAAACACAGGATATGGATTTATTTAACTCTCATCTTTGCTTCACTGCACAAAACTAAAAAGATATATTTTTTAGTGATAAGTCAAGCTCTTTGATCTTTTACTCTTTTCATCTGATGGATGTGTCTGGATTTGGAGACAGAAAAGCAAAAGTTTTTATCTGAGTGTAATTGTAAAAATAAAATCATTTAACATTGTGATTGTAAAATATTTTGACTACCCCATTTACTTTTATACAAGTGATCCATATACAGAAAGAACTAGCTAAAGATATATAAAAATATTAGCTAAAAAGATCTAGCTAGCTATTCTGCAGCCAAGATTTGTAGGTCTTTATAAAAGAAAGCACAACACTCAGTAATCTAGTTCTGATACAGGAATAACTACAGAAAAGTTTTGAAAAATTTCCTACAACATGAAAAAGTCAAAAATTGTGAAGTGTGACTTCTGACAATATAAAATCCATGTAAAAGACAAAATTTTTTCTGACTTTTAGACAGAAACCAGATTGGTTCTCATTACCTGGAAAATAATGGCAAGGAACAGGATTTTTTTTTCTAGCTCAATTTCAAGCATTTTTTGAAGTAGATCTGTTTCAGAAAGGTTTTTTTTCTTCAGGAAGTTGTATTCAAAAGAGTTTCTCTAAAATCTCTTATTTTATCTTCACGTATCAAATGAAGTCAAAACAATATTTTCACAATGATAACTAATAGGTAGCGCAGGAAATTTAAGAGAAACTCTTTTGAATACAAATAAACTGCCCTTGATAAGTGCTTTCTCATGTGCTAATGAAATAATTCCTGAATCTCCTAGAAAAGCACACACAGCAAACTGAGAAACAGATTATTCCCTGCAAATATATTCAGTTCTTCAAACATTAAAAAAAAAAAATACCGATGTAGAAATAGAAGTAACTTATAATTAGTTTTAAAGTGTTGTTAACTATAAATTATTGCATAATTAAAACTTTTAAAGCACTCAGAATTATTCGTGAACATAAAGTACGCGGAGATAAGAAAAACTGAAATGAGTTTTAATGGCTCATAAGTTTCATTAACTATGCTTAACAACAGTATAGTTTACAGTTTTAAGAAACATTTTATTTATTAATCTCAAACAGCTGTTACACTGTAGTTAAAAAACATTTTATTAATTAGAAATTACACGATCTTCCAATGTCTAGTTAATGATAAAACTACTTTTAACACATTTAAAAAAAAATACATTTAAATCAATGCATATTTCTTTAAAATCACAAATTAATATCCTGATTGAAGTTAGCTAGACTAGTATTTAAGTCTCATTGTGATTCCTTAAATCTTTGTTTATAATTATCATACATTATTGAATGAGATTATATTAATGGAGTATAAAATACGAAAAATATGAGGCTTTACCAGAGTTCTGTTTTGAAGAGGATACCATAACTCTCACAGAGATTATATATTGAGTTTCAATTGGACTTCAATTGACAGGTTATATACATTAGAACAAACAAATGTTTTCTCTACAAACATATAATTAGAAAACCAGACAAAGTTTGTTATCTAAAAAGAAATAAAAGAGATCCAATTTCTTTTGCATCCTGTTCTGAAGGGTGGAGTGGTGGTGGGGGTGATCAGACTGTTGGGGGTTTGTGAGTTCTTCAGTTGGGTCCTGACCTTCAAGTACAACACATCAGAGATTTTTGCCTGCTCGTAACTTGTCAGTAAATTTAATCTTTGTAAAACATAGTCAGTGTTTTGGACTGATGAGCCTTGAACTGATTTAAATTTTTGCTGGTCCGTATGACCGGTAAGCTTTGAACCATATTAATTATCTGTCAGTCTGCATGCATTCTATTTCCAAGATCTTTGTTTTATTGTTGTAGCTAGCATGGCTGGAAGAATTCCTCTTGTTTCACAATGAACCAGACATTTTGTCTCTCTCGCACCATCACAGATTGAGGAATTGGATTCTGAAATTTTTGTTCAATTTATTTACCCTTTTCAAGAATGAGAGGTGGCAGTAGTTTTGCATTAATGACTTATAACTGCGAAAAACTTATAAAAATAGGAAAATATCTTAATTTTATAGTGTGGCGGTTTGTGAGACCGATGAGCTGGAGAACAGTATAAAGACAGATGAGCTGACGTAAGGGTTAAATTTATGACAATTTCTCTGTCATGAAAGATGTTTTTTTTCCCAGGAAATCTAACAAGTTTGATTTCACAAAACAAAGCTAGACTGGATATCTCAACTTTATTTTTAAGATACACGCCTCAAGATTACTTAAATGTAAGAATTTTGGTAATGTATGAATTGATGTAATTAGGAATTTAGGCATATTCTGAAATGCTCACTCTCAGTACTGAAAAAAAAAAACCGCACACACACACACGCACACAAATATATATATATATATATATATATATATATATATATATATATATATATATATATATAAAGCGTATTATTCTAAAATAGATAAGAAATTACGAAAAATTCTTCCTACACTCATAGATGGGCGTGTCTCATATGCAGTGAGTCAAGATTATTTATGCTCATATATCGTTGTTAGTAGACATGAAATCACTTTAATTTCGTTTCCTCTGCTATTAAAAGTATTTTACTCCGAGTTTTAGTTTCTCTGCACCACATTACTAGTTCCTCCCGTCTAGCAACATCGCATTCTAGATTTTTTTGATGGAAGGATACCGGTACTTTGTTCTGACATCATATTGAAAGAGTACCATTTTCTTAACTATATATCAGAAACAAGTGTGTGGGGCATTCAAATTGCATGTTATTCTTCAATAAATCATTTACATACCATCAAAGAAAGAAAAGCGTATTCGGGACCCTTCTATAGTTTATCCTACTACAAAACCCTATTCGGGAATCAGAAATATATAAGCGAACAGGTAAACTTTCAATATGCCTTTTTTTCCATCACTACTAACATAAAATACACAAGGGATTCAGGTGAGTAATTTTCTTAAAAGAGGTGTCCTACTTAAAATATTTGCAATATGTATGATTAAAATTTTCCCTTGCGTTGGTAAACTAGATAAACATAGAAGAAATGCCAATATATTTAAAAAATAACCTGCGTCAATGAATCTCCAAAGAGCACTATCTTGGGCCAAGAAACGTCATGCGAATTCATTTTTCTCAAACAAACATTAAACAGGGATTTCACGTGTATTAAAAACCGGTGTTGTGTTGTACAAAACTTTCAAAACTGAGCAGACGACAAAACGACAACTTTCGTGTTTGTCACGATTGATTCAAATCAATAATTTTCATTTTTATTTAGCTTTCTTCAATAACTTGATGAAGTACGTTACAAAGACTTTTTATCTATAAAAACTCAAAATATTATATTGGGAATTTTGAAGACTATCATTAAAAGCTGTTTTAAAGTGTCAAATGTATACATTATTGTACGACTTTTTATTGTTTTGAATTCTGAAGGGCAGAACCATCCAAGTTTTCAACAGAAAGGCAGAATAAACTTTTCCTTAACTTTGCCCGTCACTGAGACTTGACAGAGTCTTGTTAATGTTGGTGTTTATTATGCGAGTTGTAGAAAGAGTACCTATATGTTTCGGATTTAACACATTTGTGTAATTATTTACCTGTTTACTGTTGCTGTCATGAAATACAGTTATTTTGTTCATCGGGGATTTTTTTACACGCTTTTTAATTCATAAAATGGAGTCGATTCAATTAAGCATAGTGAGCTCCAATGTGTTTTAATCATTGTGATGGATATATTCTTCTAAGTGTCAGAACGAGTGTTATAACATTAAAACCAAACCTTTGACTCTTAATTTCTACCTAGAAGACTAGTTTTTAAATGAGGTGAGAGCAAATTAATCTGGAAATAAAAGTTGTGACCCAGTTCGACATTTGTTATTTTAGTTATATTAAATCTTTCTTTATTAGTAATTAAAAACACTTAGTAAACAGTTTTATGATTTGTATTTATATGCATCATTTTTATATGTGTGAGAAGACTAATTTTTGCAATTACTCCTTTGATGATTCCCTTAGTGTAAAGTAGCTATAAAGGATATCATCTCATGAAAAATTTGAATTTGTGTGGTTTTAATAATTTGAAATTATTATTATTAACATAATTATTTAGAACTATCGTAAAAGTATATTTTCATTGAATTTTGTTAGAAAATGTACTCCTTGATGATTATGTTTTTCATCTTGCAATATGCAATAATAGGCAGATAAAGCTTCTATGATGTATAGTTTTAAAAATCACCCTGTAACGTCCAAAAAGCAACAAGAAAAAATTTCTCATCACTTAAAAAATTCCACCTCTGTTAGAGCAACAGATAGAAATGATAACATAGTTGGAATGGTACTTAAAAATGCAAAGCCAAAACTAAACTCATCTGATTCTGCTTTAAAGAGTACAGATAAAAATCCAGAATTGAAATCAAATCAACAGTCAAATTACATTTCGCATCAGATGCAGTCTCAAGGCAAACATACTGATAAAAGAAAAGATGAAAAGGGTAATAATACCCATCGTAAAAAGATTCGAATTGACACTTCAGCCGGAGAATCACAACCAACTGTTGAAAGTGTTGGACCCAAAAAACAAAACAAATTTAAGTCAGCATTTCCTAAAACCTATATTTGTAAATATTGTTGTCGCCGCTATTACTCAGTTGAACAATTGCGACAGCATAGTGTAGAACATGGTAGTAAACCTTCTCATATATGCCATTTATGTAATCATCAAACTGCTTCATTTTCTGCTTTAATGACTCATTATTTAAAGCATTCTGGGAGTAAAGGAAAAGAATTAGAGAAGATATATGCGAAGAGTAAAGCAGATTTTTCGAACATTCAGTTCAACATTTTTTCCCACCCTAAATCATCATTTCAGTGTAATAAATGCAAATTAAACTTTAGCAGCAAATCAAAATATGATAGCCATAATTGCTCTGCTGTTATTAAGAAGAGTGAATACAACTGTGCATACTGTGGGCATATATCTACAACTGTTGAAGAATATCGCAATCATATACAAAGCCATTCAGAGACGCCTTTTATATGTTCATATTGCAAGTACAAAGCAATGTCAAAAAAACAACTTGATACCCATCATGAACAGTGTAAAAAACGTCGAAAATTAAAGGAGGAATTTAAATGTGAGAAATGTGCTGTGTTTCAAGGAAAAGACAAGAAAGAATTGAATCATCATTTAAAGACCTGTAAAAAAGATAGCGTGGTTTACTCTTGTGAAAAGTGCCAGTCACAATTTCAAGAAAAGAAAAGTTTTGATGATCATTTTTTAATTTGTAAAGTTAATGAAAAACAAAAATATACCCCTAAGAAAACTCTTAAACCTAAGAAAAAGCTTAGAGAATCTGTGGCTGCGAAAAGTAAGTTAGCATGTTGTGTCTGTGAAACAATATGTGGTTCAAAACCTGAACATGAAGATCATGAAAGGCAGTGCTTAGCTGAAATGGCAAATAAACCTGTTGAGAAAACTACTAGTTCTTTACGGGGTACCTCAGTTGAGGCAAGCAGAGGATTTCAGAATAATAAAATTTTTCCTGATCAAAATGATACTGGAATGGAAAAGAAGACATCTAATATTGATAATCATAACACAAGGCGTAGTGCACGATTAGTTCGTAGAAGAAGTTCATTTCTTGAAGATGATGATATTAAAAAGCGAAAAGTTTTAAAAATCAAAATTCCCAAAAAACCAAAATTGTTAATTAAGCCGAAATGTAGGAAAGGCAGGCAGTCTAAAAATCCAAATAATTCTTTTCTCTGCAATTACTGTGACTTTACATTCTGTAGTAAATCTACTTTACTGAGGCATAAAAGAATGCATTCTGGTAATCCATGGTATATCTGTCAATACTGTGGCAAATTTTTCTTTCGTAAAGATGTTTATATTCGTCATGAAGAAAATGTACACAAAAAAAGTTCAAAAACTGTTTTTTGTTGTTACTATTGCAAACTTTGTTTTAACGAGTCATCATTACTAAAAGATCATGTTGTTGCAATGCATAAAGGTTCTGCATTTTTGCCTATAAAGCAGAAATTATCTGGGAAAAGCAGTGGAGGAAATATTACCAAACCAGGTATAAAAATAAAGCAAGAGCCAGATGACAGCAAGATTGAAATTACCAAAAAGAATTCTATTGAATCTAAAGTTGATGTTGCACTGAATAAAAGCACTTCATCTGAAACTGTTTCGTCAACAGCAATGTCATCATTCAAATGCAGTATATGCTTACAGTCATTTGAAAATGCAGGAGAGATTGAAACCCATATGCATATACATGTTAATAATACACCTAGTTCAAATAAAGCTAATAAAGTTACCAAGTCCTCTGTTGTAAGAAGTTTGGAAAAGGTTTCATATGATGTTGAGGAACCTGTCCAATTAAGTAAAAGTAATATTGAATTGAATGTGTCAGTTAATGATTCTAATGTTATGCTTGATTCTATTACACCTACTGTTTCCCCTGAAGAAAATAAAGATGATAATAATGATGACAGAATTACTGAGGATATCAACAAAGAGTTTTCTGATGTGGATGAATTGAGTCAAAATACCGAAACGTCAATTTCAACTGAATCTGCAGAGTGTAAACTTTGTTCAAAACAGTTTTCTGATAAAAAACTTTTTGAAGCTCATAAGAAATCTCCGCATAAGATTGTTGACTGGTATCGATGTTTAGTTTGTACTGCCTGTGGACCAAAACAAGAAATGTTAAATCATATGTTCATGCACATGTATAAAGTTGGCTCCTTTGTTGTAAGTAATAATGGAGATTATGAAAATATTATAGCTCTGCAATTAGATGATCCAAAGAAAAATGTAAATAAAACTGGAACTTGTAGCAAAACACAAGATTCTTCTGTTACAGAAAATATGGCTCTAGTTTCTTATGATGAATTACCACCATTAAGAGAGTATGGTATGTTTCCATGCAGTAATGGTAAACATGATCAAAATGAGGATGAAAATGAAACATGTATAGAAAAAGACATTACAGAGCTTGAAGCTGATGAGATTGTTGAAACACAGGTTGGATCTCAAGGAAGTTTTGATTCTTATACTGATATGAATAATGAAAAGGCTATCTCCCCAAAAGAAACTATAATTATGGACAGTGAGAAAGACATTTCACCAAAAGAAACTGCAATTATGGACAGTGAAAAGGATATTTCACCAAAAGAAATTGCAATTATGGAGAGGGAAAAGGATATCCCACCAAAAGAAACTGATATTATGGACACAGAAAAGGATATCTCACCAAAAGAAACTGCAATTAGGCCAGTGCAGAGCAATCCAGTTACTTCAGATAATGCCGATGTTAATAGTGAACCTGAAATTGAAGAGAAAGAAGAATTGAAATTAGATGATACTAATTCATCTGAAATTCAAACTTCTGTGAAAGAAAATTGTATGTCAGATTTCAAGTCTGAAGGGAATAGTGTTGATTGTAATCAAAGTGAAAATTTCTCTCAACTAAGGTATTTGCTGCAAAACTCTAGTAGTTCTCAACATTCATCAGAAAATAAGATGTCTATTTATCCTTTCTCACAGTTAGATTCTTCTGATTTTGCCTTTGATAAAACTAAACTTTCAAATCCACAGAGTCCAAATGTAGATGCAACCAGTGTAGTTTCAAAGAATGAGTTTGAATCATCTAAACAAATTGATGTTACTAGTAGTGAAGTTAGTTATAAAATACCTCTTATGCAAGAGAATAATCAAAGTAATAATACATGCCTTAAATTTGATGTAAATCAAACTCGTAGTGAATTTTCAGAGAATTTAAGTACATCCAGTCAGAAAGCTCAGAATTGTACTGAAATAGACAAGAATGAAAATATCTTTAAATCATGCCCTCCCCAAAATGCAATTTTAGACTTTTCTGATTTAATAAATCATTCATTTGAAAATTCTAGCCCATCTGAAGATAATCTATTTTCATATGCTACAACTTCTAAGCAAGTTGTGTTACACAGCAGTGTGGACATGCGAGAGGAGGTTCATACCCCAGATTGTACAGACATGGCAAATTATGACTCTACAGGAGTCCACAGTTCAGTTAAGTGTGAAGGCTGTAGTCTTTTAATTGAAGACCATAATGAGCAAGTTAATCATAAATGTTCTACCAGAAAATGTTCATCTGAACAATCAGCTAGTGCAGACTTATTATGTCAGTATAAAGCTAAAAGTACTTTTCAGTCGTTGGCATTTGTGGAAAATCAAAATAAGATCATTAATGTCGGTAACAGCCCTGATAAAAAAGTAAATTTCCCATCTCCACAAAAATCTGGAAGCCTTAAATGTTCTTTGTGTTCAAAAATAACTGCTTCAGAAACAGAGCTTTTAAGGCATCATAAAACTGAGCATGTGCAAAGTGTTCATAACTCTCCACATAATAATGAATGTACAAAATGTCATAGAACTTTTAATGACATTGGAGAGCTTATGAAACATTCTTTAACATGTCTTAGGACATACTTTTTGAAGAATGCTGGTGTTGGTGATTCTGGTAGTTCACCAGAATCTTTACAAACTTTGCTTAGGAAAGATGAACCCAGAACAAACTTTTCCAATTTCTCTCTTAATTCTTCTTTGCCATTCAATACAGTTGCTACAGATTTATCTCACCAGACTTCAGAAAATATATTGAAGAATTCATTTAATTCATGATAATTGTATAAATCAAATTTTATATACATATATATATGTACAAAGAAATTTTTTCCCAGAACTATGACTTTTCAGTAATTGTGCATTAAACAGCTTTATTGGCATTCAATTAATTTGGGCACATGCTGCTTCACTTACATTAATTGGGTGGGAACTCAGGATTTATATGATTTTAGATAAAAAGTTGCTCGGACGAACATTTGTTTTTTTGATAGAATGAAGGCTATTTCTTTTTAAACTAGATAACATTGACTTTAACGAAAATTGCTAACCTTATTAAATTGGATCACCTAATTATTTAGTAGCTTTGAAGTCAAATGCCTTTTTCTTAGAAAAATAAATGTAACATAAATTATTTCAACTGGCTTTTTATGTTTGCACTTAACTGCTCTTTAAAGCTGTTTAATATACTGAAATCTAAAAGTATACAAAATTATTTAGACTAATAGTTGAGCAATTTTCGCTTTTCTAATTTAAAATATTGTTTATTTTAAAGAATTTAATGTTCAATTTTCTGTGAATTTATTGCATAAATTTCTGAGCATTTAATTGAGCTTTGAGAGTACAGTAAAACCTTGTTTATCCGGCCCTCATTGATCCGGATCTCCGGATAATCCAGATTAGATTTCTAGACATTTTTATTTAATGTTTGCATTGGATAATAATTTTTAACTATGATAGCAAGAACATAACTACAAGTACACCAAGTATTTGCTTTTTAGCTTGATTCAGTGTACAGTTCCTGCATAGATTGTACAATAAATCATGGTAATAAAATGTTTTTTGTTGAGTTTAAGAAAGCTTTACTAGACATCAATTCTTTAAGAAATGGTGTAAAAAGTTATTTTTATATTTTTAAATGTCTTGTAAACAATACTATGTATTTTTATTACAAAACATAGTTTTTTATCGTAATAAATGGTAAGTGAGCTTAGTTAAGGATTTTGTTTTGCTTATTATCCGGATTATCCGGATTGCCTATTGTCCCAGTTAGTCTGGATAAACGAGATTTTATTGTAGATTTTTATTACTTTGAGGATATAAAAAATAGAACAGTTTCATTCAGTATAAGATGTCAGAAATATGATCTATAAATCCTATTTATTTTCTAAATATATTTTCTTTCCTGAATGATGGGATATGGAAATTTTGTATAAATTATGAGTTGTGTCTTCCATATTAAGTATATATGAGTTTGACTGTTCCAACAGAATGGCAAGTAAACTATATAACATTCTTGTTAAATATGCTCATAGAATTAAATTAAAAAAAATTTTGTGGGTTAAAAAAAAGGACAATTCAGTTTTGATTTTAAAAAAAAATAGAAAATTTTTTATGTGTAACTGTTTGTGATTATATATTTCAAATTTGGATTTTGGAAATATTCTGCTTCAATATATTTTGAAGTTTCTCTTATTTATCTTATTAGCTGTCTGTTATTGCACGCATTATAGTAAAACAGTTGTATGATTGTATGTGGCAGCTTTTGAAGCATAAATTTATGCAGCCTACAAACTGGATTATTTTAATGATGAGAAATTAAAATTGTTAATTTTTATAACAATTGACTTTGAAAAATCAAGTCAGAACTATGCAAAAAATACTTAAGCCTGCTCAAATTGATTAAATCATATGTATCATTATTTTGTTGATCTGTGTTTGTGTTCCAGATAATTCATGAAATTTAAAGAGTTCTTAGCAAATGTAGCTCAGTAAAAAAATGCCTATTAATGTATGACAAATATTTCTCTTATATATTTTGCATATTAGATCTTATTAAAAGTAAATAATATTTCAACCACTACAATTCTTGAAGAAAATGCCCATTTAGATTTTACGAAAAAGCGTTATTGTTTGGAAGTTAAGTCACCTTTCTCTCTATATATAAATATATATAATTTTTATCTTCATTAATGTATATTTGATATTTTAAGTATATTTTTAAACAACATAGTTTTCTCTTATATATGTACTAGCTGAAAACCCGCGCTTCGCTACGGAGTACATTCAAATTAAATGCAACGGTCAATGTATGCAATTAATGAAAAAAAAAATATATATATATATTTATAATAAATGCCACGATCAATGTATACAATTGATGTAATATATATATATATATTTATAAAAAGATCGTAAGGGATATTTATTTTTTTGGATAATATCCAATCGTCCAAATGCTGCATTAGAAAGAGAGAAAAATATTTTTTTTGTCTATTTAGTTGTTACGCACGTGACGATAAATTTATTGAAAGTACCAGAAAAAGAAATCACATGATCAGCATTTAATAAATTAAATTCTAAAAATTAATCTTTAAAAATTCACCAAAAATCAGGAAATGGAGGTAAAACTTCGAAAAAAATTTCATTTTGAAGGAATTTTTATGATCTTTCTCGTGATATAAATTTTATAACCCTCAATGTATTATTTTAAATGCAAACGTAAAAAAAGTTTAAAAAACAGCTTAAAAATTTAATTAAAAAAAATCTAAGAAGAATTTTTGAAAAATCTTTCTTAGTGCACCCCTACACTATTAGAAGAATCGCCATGCAAAATGTCTGCCCTTTAGGTCCAGCGGTTTGGTCTGTGCGTTGTATGTCAGTCAGTCAGTGAATGAATGAATGAGTCAGTTACGGAACTGTTTTATATATATATATTATGTCCAGTTTATTAATCAAATATTTTTTAATTTGTTTAAAAGTACTGCCATTGGGGCTATTTTGAACCAAATATATAAAGTATATTTATATAAAATAGAAATTGGACTACCCCTGAGAATGATTTGATCATGATGAGACTGACCAAATTTTTTTCTATCCCAGTGTTTAATGCACTCATTGCTACCATGTCCATAAATATAAAACAAAAGTAATTGTTCTTCGTTATGATTTTTTTTCAAATCATCAGAATTTTTACTTTTTGAAAACAATATCTTAGATATACTTGATGAAGTTTATTTATCTGAATTAAAATGTAATTTATTATCTTTATACGTCATGCAATTTAGAGGGTAGAGAAATATTGTCACATTTTATGCTCTGGGGACGTGCTCTCTCTTTTTTTCTTTTTCCAATGTATATATATAATTTTAAAATAATCTACTTAAAAAATTATTCTTTGTGATGCCATCCTGAAAATAAAAGGTTAACATGAAAACTGATTAAATTATTGACAGTTAACTCAGGAAGTCAATTGATAGGGTGACAGTGTTTGCACATGGTTAAATTTCATTTTTTTTCTATGACTCTTCCAAATTCTCCAGTACAAATGTTGTTAAACCTTTTATAACTATTTCATTGTTAGACACACTTTACATTGTTCTTCATTGGTTAATGAATTTAGCTTGTCAAAAGATCCTGAAAACCGTAAAATGACTGACACTTCAGCAGACTGTTAAATGTTTAGTTATACTAGTCATGACACACTGTGCAAAGTGTGATATGGTAACAATTATTGCTCAGTAGTTGAAAATATCATTGTTAAAGTCACTTTGTAATAGATTCATGTATATCTGTACAAGATATTTTGTTTTAAGATTAAGGTATAGTTTAAGAGTTTAGTCTTTGCATTTTTTAATGCCATTTTATCGTTAACTTTTTTACTACTATGCTTTGGGTTATGACTTCAATTGTTGGTAAATTTGTATTACATTGACTCCAAATTAGAGTTCAAACAAAGTGATTAGAATGATGGAAAATGTTAAAAATTAATGGGGAGTTTGTTAGTTCAAGGTCAAAATTCAAAGAAGGTTTCAAATGACTTTTAAATTAAGTTCATATTTTTCATTCTCTAGTGAAAATTTTTTTGAATGGTGTGTCACTATCTTTGGGGTAGATGTGTCAATGGTATGTCAATATCTTAGGGGTAGATTTATCTTTTTTTTTAGTAATAATTTATTTCAATGACTCTAAAGCTTGTTAATAACTAAATTTTTTCATTGCAAGCTAATGCAATTTTATATGTAGTGCTGGCTGTTTGATTGATAGTTAAGGACACTGTTAAAAAAGACTTGACTGAGTCTTTTTTTAACTAGCACTTCATGTTTGAAATTTTTAGTAGGTCAGTTATGTAATAAATAAAACTATAGCATTTATAACTATTATTTTGTCAAGCTGCTTTTTCATCTCTTTATAAAGGAGTCCAGCAGTTATCTTGTTTGAGTTTAGATAGTATTTGTCTCATTATTAGGATTAGTCTCTAGAGTTTCTTAACAAAAGGTTATATACTTTTAATTTTTAGGGAATTATTGGTTTTAACAAATCATAACTATAATTCTGCTCATAAATCTGTCCAAAAACTGCCACTTTTTAATTCATATTTTCAGTGTGTGTAGACAAAGTTATATTTTTTTGATTTTTATGTTTGGTTCAAAGGGAACTGTGTGATGTGAACTATGATGATCTCAAATTTTTGTTATTTATTCATATTTATAACACTTTTGCTAGTAATTCAACATATATGTTTTTTTACTTTGTAACACCTGACATGACATTTAGTTGCAATAATTACTTATGAGAGTTTAGGGTTTATTATAGAATTTACTGTCATAACAGGGGCGTAACTAGGCAGGGGCAACCAGGGCAATGCCCCAGGGTCCCCGATGTAAGGGGGCCCCCAAGACATGGGGTAAAAAATGCAGTCATAATATTTCCGGGGGGGCCAATTTGCATCCTTTCCCTGGGGCCCCTGAATGCCTAGCTACGCCTCTGTGTCATAAATTCATTACATATGAATTTGTTTCCACATTTTATTGCCTAAAGTGATGAGATATTTTAAAATTTTATTTATAACAGAAATTTTGATAACTCCTTATGTCATTTTTGTACAATGATTAAAAATGTAATATTTTGACTTAAATATGTGATTTAATTACAAAACTTCATATGTATATGTGACAAAGATATTTTCACTGACCTTATCTTTTGAAGTTTAGGATAGGTTTAATTAAGATCGTTATGAGGAAGTTATTTTGTAATATCTAGATACTCATGATAGTCTTCCGAGATACAGCTGTCTCTCTATTTTTTATTAGGAAGATAGCTGCTCTTTGACTTTAACACTGGAACTACTAAGCTGGTCAAAATGATCAGTTCTAACAATGTAGAAACAGGTGTATCTAAATTATCGGTAGCTCTAGTATTAAAAGCAGGGACTATGAATTCTCAGTTATCTATAGTCACTGAATTGGAATACTGTAACCTTGTCTTAGATTTGATATTAAATTCTTTTAATATTCATGATAGCTTGATATCTTCAAAGATGATTGAGTAAATTTTAACTCAAGAGATTATGATAAAAACTCATGATGATAATGGCTACACAAATTTATTTCACAGTATTTAAGGCTTTAATTATTATTGAAAAAATTAATTTAGTGGTAAAAAAGTGTGACACAAGGAATAAATTTGTCAAATATTTTTCTCCCCAATTTTTTAGATAAACCTTTATAAACATAGTGTAATGCAATTAATGATCGGAAGATGGCTGAACTTTGTTTTGTTGTTTTTAAATTTAAAAACAGTATTCTATGTTTGAATGTGTGATTATAATTAATACTTATTTTTAAAATTTGAGGGAAAAGTTTAGATGATCTAACTTTTTTCTTTCATAGACATCTCTAACTTCTGCATCATAGCTTGTGTAAATTTGAAAGCATAGAGCTTTTGCTAGGAGAACTACATGTATATTTAAGCAATTAAAAGAGTAGTATAAAGTAGTAGTAATATTGCTGAAGTCAGTTAGAACTGGAGATAGTTATTTTTGTGCACTGAACTTCATCTTGAATTTTGATCCTGTTATCAAATAAGAAAATTATGAGATTTTAGTCCGTGCTGTAGTTAATTTGCCTATTAACATTTAAAAGAATTAACTGGTTATTCTACCAACTTATATATCTTCTGGAATACATATTTAAGTTCTGTTGTAATTTATTACTGTTTTGCTAATTTAAAAATTATGTATATATTTCTAGTATTTGGGTCTCTGTTTTAATTTATAAAATTTAAATGTATCTACTTTATCATAAAGGGGGTAGCAATCTGCTTTAGTGGTGCAGTGTTATAATGGTTTATCTGAAGGATGTCTTAAATAAAGATCCTTTTAGAGGTAAATGATTTTTGCTAATTCTTTATTCAAGGAAAAAATATCTTAAATTTCAATGATACCTGATGACATCTAGCAAATTAAGTGACCCTGGAAAAAGTTTAGGCTGTAGTAATAAAATAAATCCCAGATGATAATGTATAATGATCATAATTTATTGTAGATTTTATTAATCTCTTTATCACTCAGGTAAACCTTTGAGATTTCATTTGTTCATAAATTTTTTTTTTTTTTTTTTAAAGAAAATTATTTTTATATTATGTGATATTTTTCTCACACAGATGATTACACCTTTTACACATTACACTTTGTGATGAACATTTGAATCCTATATTTTAAATTTATTTAACATATTTTTAAAAAGGGTTTTAGATCACCTTTTTTCTAACTTCTTGTTCTGTAGTGCATATTGTGATTGCAAATATATGTACTGAAATTATATCTTTAAATGAAAATACATAAGTGCATTTTTATTCACGTAATGTAAAGTACAAACTGATGTTTTCTTTTGTATTAAATTTGGTTCGGAAAGTGCATTAACCTATGCCTTAATGTATGAACTTTATTTAACCTCTTTTTAATGGTATCCAAACTAAAATTCTGTCATGGGAATTTAGTAGTTTATTCATATCCATATTGAGGTCTCAGTTATATTCTGCATAATATATTGAACAGATATTTTGAAAAAAAGGATTCATAGTCACTGTGCTTTGAATTTGAATAGTCTGGTACAAATAAATTTTAACTCGAAACATAAGATGTAGTGTAGATTTGACAAAATAAATTATCTCTAGCCATTTAACATATTTTCTAGAAATTCAAAAAGGCGTAATTTTTATATCCGTGTGTTTTTAATTTTAATTCTTTTTAATATTTTTTTTTTAGGGAATTTAGCAGTTATGTGTATGAATTATACACTTTGACATTAAGCTGTATGTAAATATAATTAAAATGTTTTATCCCAAGTTAAAATTTTTAATAAAAATTTATAGTTAAAAAATTTTATGATTACATTCTTTTAACTGCTGTAAAGAATTATTTTTCTTCAAAACGTATGTTTATAAAATAAAAGTTTATACATTCTATTATTAAAATCCTACTATAATGTTCAGATTTGTGGGAAGTTTTAATTAGTTCACCATAATACCTTATTTTTAGTCAAACATGTAGTACAATACATGATTGAGTTTAATTGTTGATTACTAGAATGGAATGTTTTTTGATTTTTTAATTGTTTACTATAGTATATGTATGTATATTTCTTAATTCTGTCCCCATTTTATTTCAGAAAATAATGTTCTTATATTTTCGCCCATTCAAAAAAGATATTAGAAAAAGAAATTTTTGAAATATTAATAAGGGAAACTGCTTTTGAAGTTGCAAAGCTAATATGGTTCTTACTCTTTGTCTAACTCCAGAATTGGTTTTCTTTTTAAGAACTTTTGTGTACTTTTTCTAAAAATTTTAACCTTTCTTTTCAAAATTATTTCCTACGTATATTTGGTATAATTATCCCTCTTGTTGCCAAAAAAAAAAGACCATGGCGCTCTCAATGAAGCCTACTTATAGAAATGTGAAATTTATTTAGTGTTTTATTAGAATTTGCTTTATCTATTAACAATGCTCATGTTGTTGTTTCTAATGCCTTCTGGCCAGAAGTGTTCCAGACCAGGTCCATATAAGCTAGCGGGCTGAGGGGTGCGACTCCGGTTTATAATGGCACCACAAGGGTCGGAGGCCGATTTAGTCTAGTGCCACCTCCATTTTGACCAAACATCCCCCCCGTCCCAGAGGCGACATCTGGGGGAATCGTACCCTCTCCCACCCTCTCTGACCTCATAGAGGGACTTTCCGGTCAACAGATTCAACGTGCCCATATCCGGCCTAGACACGAATGTATTTAATGACGCTTGCCGGGATTCGATTCGAATACCCTGAGCACCGAAAGCCGACGTGCTACCACTAGGCTACCTCGGGCCCCACAATACTCATGTAGTATAATTAATTTTAAAAATATCAATAACGGCAAAATAGAACTCCTCAAACAGACATATATAGAAAATTCAGTCATATATATAATTATATAAAATGTGATCCAAGATTTCTAAATTCCTCGAAAATCGATATTTCGACAACATCGATGCTGATTGACTATGATGGGACTTTTCTATTAAGTGTTTTTAAACTATCAAATTTCAGCTATATTGCTCAATAAAAACACACTTTCTAAACAAAATAAACTCCAGCGCCAACTAATTACTCGTACAAACATTGTATAATCAATTTTTTTCCGATAAACAGTTCCTGTATTCAACTTGAAATGTGAACAAACCAAAACCCACGAACTGACGATTAGGTCATTGGCATCTGCTGTTAACGTGTTAAAGAGAGATTGCTTCAGACGATTTAAGTGGTCGTAGTATAAGGTGACCAAACGTCCAACATTTTGTCTCGCGTCCCACAGCGTTTTAAAAAAGTCCCGCTTTTTGGAAAGAATGCACGACAAGCTAGGAAACGGTGGGAGAACGGGAAGGGAATATACGGTTTTTGGCGGCCATATGGCTATTTAGCCAGGATATAAGTTTTATATTATTTTTGTTAATTTTATAATGTTAAACGATCTGAGGTATCATTATTAAAAAATATATTGATAAGGAATAGGTTAAATCCTGGGCATCAGCAAAAATCACTATAGAGAACACATGGTTAGAAATATTTCATCATTTTGAAACAAACCATGTTCCATAGAATAATGCACTAAAAATTCTGGAATACGCGCTGTCCTTACCCGGAACTAATGCTGCGACTGAACGTGTTTTTTCTACGGTAAATAAAGTGTGGGCACCAGAAAAATCACAAGTGTTGAGACTTTGAAAGCCATTTTACGTGTGAAATATAATTTAACAAATTCTTGTGAAAATTTTCATGACCTTTTAAACAACGACAGCAATCTACTAAAAAAAAATTCACGCTAATGAGAAATATGCCAAAGAATAAAATAATACTATACATATTTTTTTTTTATTTATTAAATTTTAAATTGTACTTATGTTGAAATTAAAAAAAATATATTACAATACTATTTTTGCATTCTATGAAAATTTTTGTTGCTCCTTATAGACCAAATTTTTAATCAAGAACCCCCTCCCCCCCGGTCAATGGTGTCCCGCTTTACCAATGTTAAAATCTGGTCACCTTATCGTAGTACCACTCAAAAATTTCACTCTCTTTCAACTTTGAAAAAAAAAAAAAACAAAGGATTTTCCGTTATTCGGAATTCCATAGGCCAGAAATTTCAGCCCCCCCTTTTTTTTAGTTATTTAAGACTGATTATATAATCAAGGCTAATGATATAACATTCAAGGATATTTTAGAACAGAGGAAGCCATGGGCTAGTGTTGAGGGGAAAATGGTGTAACGGTTGTATTGGTTGTTTATTAGTTCTTTTAGAAGTTTTAATCTGTAGCTCTGTTCCAAAAGTTTCTTTCGATTTGATGACCCTGTACTCTATCATCATTGAGATTTTATTTTGAAATTTTGTTCAAAACAATTATTAATTATCCTAACTATTTGTCTTTAGAGAGTGAGTATTCTGATATTTTGCTATGCTGAAGAGATAACTTGTATTATTCCATTGTTTTATTTCCTCTGTAAAACTGGGAATGTCTCGCTTTGCAAAACCGAATATCCTATGAAGTTTTGAAACTTTAAATTCCCGGAATTCACGCTATATAAAAATTTAGCCTTTGTGTTTGAAAAAAAAGTGTCATCTCATATATCCACGGCGTAACTGCTCATTATTTATTGTCATTGTATGTAAAAACTGTATACTTCCGTAAATTATTCACGCATTTCAAATACCTCATCATATCATTATAGTGATGAATAATATGTAATAGCTTCATGTTTTTCATTGTAAATTATTGTTGCTGTCAACTTTTTGAACGCGAAGGAAATGAACCCGCCAGAATGTGTTTCTGAATATAGGCGGAAAAAAACCAACAATCGCAAGTTGATTTTTAAATGCATCTATCATGTTGCACTACTAACTAGACCTGTTCAAATTTTCGTAAGTGTATGTTTTTTCATTTAACATTTGTGTGTCCTGCATATCCCCCATCTCCACATGCTGTATATAGGTTTATTTATCTTGTATTGATATGTGTGAATATTCGACATGTTATTTATCCGTAATATGTATATCTCATAGTCGTAGATAGCGTGTCCTTGTTGCGCTTGAATGTATATAGAAAACTGCAAGTGAATGTGCGACAATCGAAGTGTACTATGCAAACCAATTAAAAAATTTTTTTTTCTCAAGCTTGTGGTCGTTTCTGTTCATTCCCAAGGCTTTAACACGTATTCGCAGTAAATGGAATTCTAATTACAAGGTAATATTTTCTGGATCAAAAGTGATATTTCTGAACATGTTTTCTGAATTTCCTATTAGCAGAAAATACGTATTCGCGGTAAACAGAATACTAATTTCAAGGTAATATTTTCTGGATCAAAAGTGGTACGTATTCGTGGTAAACAGAATTCTAATTACAAGTTAATATTTTCTAGATGAAAAGTAGATATTTCTGAACTTGTTTTCTGAATTCCTTCGGTAGAATTTAATGCGGTGTTTTGCTATTAAATATCTTCCCAACCTTTTTTTCTCAACTTCTGAACGTCCAGTAAGTATTGTCACAATGCATTCATAAAGAATCAAAATAAAATTCGATTTATACGGATGAATATGTAAGAGAAAAGAAAAACCTCAATAAATTCGCTATTAATAACTAAATTTAGCTCAGTTCGAATTTCTAAAGCTAATTCAGCCTTCTACTTCAAGAGCAGAGTAAGGGAACCTCTAAACTGTAAGTAAGGCAAACTGCTATTTTGCCTTAACTTTTACTCACAATTTAAACTCGAGGTGTTGAAAGCTACCGATTAAACTTGCATTAGTAACATTTGCAATATCTTCTCCTGAGGATGAAGGCTGAACTTCCTTTAGTGAATTCAAAATGAGCTTAATTTACAATTATTTATTTAGGATTTTCCATTTTCCGATTTATTTCACTACTTTTGGTCATAATTTTCTTAATATGAATACGTTAGTTAATTTCAGTCGGTTTTAAATATTTCCTTCCCAAAATGGCGAAGAAAGGGACTATTACAACTAGGAATGCATTTCTGTGTGTGCATGCATTGTATGTTGTGGGAGACAGTTTTAATATCTTTACGCAGATCTTTTGTCTTAATTGGATTCTGTGTGTGTGTGTGTGTGTGTGTAGGGAACTATATATAGAAAACTCATCTGACAGCACCCTCGATTTAACTACTCGTTATATTACGACCGATTGAAAAGTTCCCGGCAATGCTATGTATAATAGGGCGGAGCGTTAAAAAAAAAAAAAATCGATTTCGTTTTTGCCCTAGTGCGAAAAAGTTGGATACTGGTGGGTAGGTCACGTATGCAAAGTTTTGGGAAAAACAAAAAATATCTTCCGTCTCCATTTCGGCCGTGATTTTTAGCAGATTTTTACCATACAGTTAAAAATGTGTATTTCCATTGTTTTGTATGCAACTCGTCATTTTGTTCTTAAATAAAACACGGAGGTAATTCGAAACTTAATACAGAAAGGCATCAGCTGACACACTGCGTGCAGAAAGGTAAGGAAATATTGTGGCATGAAATTGTCAACACCAACTTTAGAAACGAAGCTTAAAACCTTCGTGAAAGACTCACGGAAATTGTTCGACATTTCTTCATGTAAGTGTGTTTCTTTAAACAAATGTTCTTGCCCAAAGCATAAAAGGATCCTTGAAATGGAAAGAACTTTTCTTATAGACCAACGGGAACTTAGGCAAATGCCTATAGGCGCAGTTGACTTAAAAGAAACTGAAGCTGAGGAAATGAGCCGATAGTAAGCAGAAAGAGACAGAACCTGTAAGTCTTAAAACACCCGAAAGCAAAATCTTGTCAATGATCACAGACGACAGACAGTCCATTCGAGAACTTGGACTACGTAGGATTTTACGAGCAAGAAATGGAAAAAAGGAAGGAATCAGACTCTACAACATTCCGTCACTCAACTTCGAGGCAGTTTCATATACAGACCTTATTGATTGACAGAAATGCAATTTCACGGAACCCCCAATTGACAGAAGATGATTTAAGGAATTTGATATCAAGTAGCGAGTCTGTAGCTCAACACCTGGGTAGCCTAAAATTTCCTTGCCACACCCAAAGTTTTGAACGTTTCATGAAACTAGTAACAGAGGTTTCTGAGGCTGTGTGGAGAAAATAAGCGTGACGGTTTAGTTAGAACCCTAACAGAGTCGAGAAAAGCTATGCTATCATTTGAAACCAAATGCGAGTACCGAGTAAAACCGGAATAACTGCAAGGTCAAAGGAGTTAAGTGCCGATATGGATGGGTGGGCACGGGTGGAACTCGCAATGCAGCCACCTCCCTGTGGTGAGTTCTGGGTTTTTTTCTGAATTTTATTTCAGAAAAAACGAAAAGCTGCGTACAAAACAATGGAAATACACATTTTTAACTGTATGGTAAAAATCTGCTGAAAATCACGGCCGAAATGGAGACGGAAGATATTTTTTGTTTTTCCCAAAACTTTGCATACGTGATCTACCCACCAGTACCCAACTTTTCCGCACTAGGGGAAAAAAAAAAATCGAAAACTTTTTTTTACGCTCCGCCCTAATGTGTAATGCTATTTTGCTGTCAGTATAACGTCCTCGAAATAGATAGCAAACTCGTTCCATCGAGCTTATGGAACAGATCAATATACATGAATAGTAAAATCTTGCCACTTTTTCCCCTTCTCATGCAACAGCAATAGTATATTTTCCATGAAATTTCCATAGAATTGGAAACGGGGTACAACAATTTTGTCTATGCATAAGACCATATCGAATGAATATGAGTAAGAATTCTTCCACTTCCTGATAAAACGTGAAAAGTTCTTTCTCGCATTCATTATAGCCAGAAAGAAGCACTTGCTGGCTGTAGAACAATCCCTCTCGCGTACCTACTAAACAAAAACAACGGATATTCCGAATTTTTCTGGAAGTTACTCCTACCGTATATTCCCATCCAAGTGTGTAAGCAAGAGCTGGAATTATCTCATGAAGGAGATCGAGGAAGTTTGATTGCAGCATGTACTGGAGTGAAATTTCTGTACAGTAAAGACAATTGTATGTAGCCTCTTAGCTCTAACCATGACCTAGCACTGCACGTTGTCCCATGTGATAAACAAAATTTAGGAAAATGTCGAAAAAACAACAAAAGACAGTTTTTTTTAAAAAAAGCTGAGATTTCCGAATTATTAACGATTTTAAAAGCACTACTCTATCTTCACAAAACAGAATCGGAAAAGGATCATTCATTCGATATTTCTGCAGCAAGGATACCATCCTGGTCGCTGTCATGTGAATCTACTATGTGTACGTACTACTTGTCACAGCTCTGTGACCTACGCTTCTGTGTTTTGTACTCTTTAAGGGGACGGTGGACCTTTCACAGCGATTTTTGAAATTTTTGCCACAGAGATATGAAACTTTGCTTATATATTCATTAAAGTCTAACAATATTAAACACCTTATAAAATTTTATAGATATTTAAAAAAAAATATTTTATAATTAAAAAATTGAAATTAAATTACCCTTCTTTAAAATGCTCCTTGCGACTCAATTTTAAACTTTTCCCCTTAATTTTGCATTTATATTGCTTATAAATACTTTCTGAACAGAGTTATGTATTTTTTTGTACTTTGGTTGAATAGTTAATTTTCAGGAAATATTTTTATGCTTGTACTCTGAATTTTCTTGAAATTTTTGTACTTTTGTACACTTCAGTTAAACTTTGATAACCTTAATGACCTCGAATCCTAAAATGGATACATAACTTTATTTTCATGCATTACAGGAGTCTTTATTATAAATTTCATAAACTTTCGTCAAAAATTATGACGCGAGGAGCATTTTAAAGCCTTGCAAATCTGGAAATTACTCATTTTGAGAAAAATACATTTAAAACATGTTTTTTCACCTACCTTTAATACTAACTTTTGTAAAGCCACCACGTTTTTATTTTACTTTTCACTACATATTTTAAATGCATTTCATTCCAATATTTACATGTTTTTAAAATATTAATACATCCCCCCAAAAAATTCCAATTTTTGCTCGATTTTTTGTAATTTGAAAGTCCATCATCCCCTTAAGGGAGGTTTTTCTTCCAGGGAAATTATTCACTGAAATAGTAGAGCATTTCTGTACGTCAGAGATAAAGTACTTTAAACAATTATGTTCTTTTAAAAGAGATAAAGGTGTACCCTGACATTGCATTGCCTAATTTGGAGAAAAAAGAGTATGCTGAGGCACTTGTGAGTCATTCGCACAATATACCGTGGAAATTGTTGACTTCTTATCTGAGAGCACCATACAGGTGAGTCACCACTGCTCCCTTAAGGTCTCATCAATTTTGACCAACCACCCTCCAGGGGACGCGTTTCCTAATGTAAAATGAACCAAACTTCCTTTACTTTTTTAGCTAGCTTGAAACAAAATCTGTCGTAATGTCTGGATAGCATGTGAGGCTCAGCAACCAGGTCTCGGTGATTTAACTATTCAGTGTGTTTGTCAGGTTAATGGAAGATCTCGGATCGGGAGATCATTCCAAAATGAGACGTAGAATTAAAATGACAGTTGAACGATCGATGCTGTACAACGGCTGACGAACATTAAAAAAATATCTGTTATGGATAAATAATACTAGTGTTCGCATGCGTAGAGGGCACTTCAATTCATGCATTTTAAGGAAATTCAGTGTTCTGAAAACTACCCCATGGATCGATTCTTGATCGTCCGGTCTCTCTCAGGGGTGAAGGAACGTTTAAAGAGCGAGTACCGATAGTGCTATGGTTCAGTGTTCATGTCTGGTTGTAAGGAGATCACATGAGCCGGGAGAACATTTTGTAATGAGTTAAGCAATTATTGCGGCAGCCTGTCTGATACCTTACTCAGTTTCTTTTTAACATGCACTCAATCTCCCCACTGTTGATATAACACATGTTAACAAAATTATTGACGAAATTTATCAATAAAGAGTTTTACACAAAATTTCTTCCATTCCCCCCCACAAAAAAAATTCTAGATCTTTTGTAAAACAAAAGAAAGTTTTTGTCGAGGAAGAGAAAAAAAAAATGACGCTTTTGAAATGCCGTGTAAGAGAAATTAGGCAATTTTGTGTTTAAATCTCTATAGCAAACTCTTCAAATCTCAAATTCGCCTCCCTTTGCTCGACTTAATAGACGCGATTCAACGAAACTCCCTTAGGAGATCTCTCACTCAAATGTCAAATAAAAAGAGATGAAATATTTTTTTGAACAAAATATTTCCTTTTCTATTTCTCTTGTTATATGAAGCTCTGAATCTAATCTAATCTAATCTAATATATATATATATATATATATATATATATATATATATATATATATATATATCACTGAAGTGCCATTGAATTAGGGATAGCAAAGCCTATGCAAATTGTGTAACGCTGCGCATCATGTATGCGCAAGTGAGGGCGCTGTGGTAAATGCATATATAGCACGTCCTGTGGTTGTTCTGAATTAGTTGTTGGAATTGCCAGTATGGGTAAACTGCCTGATTTAGACGCCTTCGATCGCGGACAAATCGTAGGTGCGCGACGCATGGGCCATTCAATTTCCGAAATCGTCAGACAGCTAGGATTTTCAAGGTCGACACTGTCAAGAGTATACCAAGAATGCATGGATGGTGGAAAAAAAACTAGCAATCGGACAAACTGCAAAGGACAATTAGCCTTGACAGTGCGTGGTGAGAGACGGCTCAGGCGTATTGCACGTAGCCAGCGAAGCCAAACTTTAGCTCAAATTACCACCCAGTTTAATGACGGTGCCAGTCGTACAGTCAGTAAACGGACTGTGCAACGCTCGCTTCACCGTATGGGTTTCGGGAGCCGTCGACCTACGAGATTACCATTGCTCTATACTCGCCATCGGGCTGCACGTCTTGCCTGGGCAAGAGAGCACAGAGACTGGAGTGTAGAGGACTGGAAACGAGTAGTATGGAGTGATGAGTCTCGATTCCGACTACTTAACGCCCACGGGAGGCTGAGAATATGGCGTCAGGCTCATGAAGCCATGGATCCTGCATGCCTGGCTGGAAGTGTACAAGGGCATGGTGGCTCAATCATGGTCTGGGGTGTTTTTTCGTGGCATAGTTTGGGATCTTTGGTGCGTGTACCAACCTCCCTCAATGCAATTCGGTACGTAGAGTTGCTGGGTGATCACCTCCATCCGTTTACGCTGTTCTGTTATCCGCACGGTAATGGAGTTTTCGAGTAAGACAACTGTACCTCTCACAAGTCTCGGTTGGCTACTGGCTGGTTGGACGAGCATTCCTCTGACTTCTCTGTCATGAATTGGCCACCTAGAAGCCCAGAATTAAATCCTATTGAGCATCTTTGGGATGCTTTGGAACAAGGCGTGAAAGGCCATCACACAGCACCAAAGAACCTTACTGAATTATGGACAGCTTTAGCCAATATTTGGCAAGCCATTCCCGTGGAACGTTTCCAGAAACTTGTTGAAGCTATGCCTCGTCGTGTGGCAGCCGTTATCAAGGCCAGAGGAGGCCCAACTCGTTATTAGGTAGGTATCCCTAATTCAGTGGCACTTCAGTGTATATATATATATATATATATATATATATATATATATATATATATATACAGTCGGACCCTATCTAACGAACCTCTATTTTGCGAATTTCTCTATTTTACGAACTTTTGCTTGGAACCAAGAACATTTTGCGAATTTCTTCGTAAAATAACCTCCAAATAGCGAAGTGCATTCTCTATTTAACGAATTTTTTCTTGTGATTCAATAATTTTTTCTCCATATTTCTCAAAATATTTCTGTACATTTCAAACTAATTCTTTCTCTTAACACATTTCACACATTAACTTTCTTTTAACACGTTCCCACGTGGATTACAGTTTGAAGAAAATACGCCTGAAGGGGTTTTGGTGCATTGCAAAGATGCGAGACGTATTATGAGATAAAGCACTTTTTCAAAACAAAACACTCAGACAAAATTAACAAACTTTACCAATAATTAAATTTAAGGACGCATGTGGTAATGTAAGCTTAAAATTACTTGTTATAATAAATGCGATAATGTCATTAAAATTCATTAATTTTAATATTATTTTTTTAAATTGAAAATACAGTATATTCACGGACAATGTTTTGTTTTATTCTTGTTTTCCTTGCAGATTTCTGTTTGATGGGTAAGATATATAAAACAAATATACATTAATTTAAAAAATAAAGGTGAGAGTAATTACTTTTATTAATAATATTTAGTGTTTATGAATTTAAAATCTGTCTTGTGTAGTTTAAAGTATTTTAAAAGGTAAATCTCTATTTAACGAATTTTCCATATAACGAACTTTTTTTGGAACTTTTTTATACATATATATATATATATATATATATATATATATATATATATATATATATGTCGGAACGCCCTCTGGCACCAACTTCTGACACTCGCGGCAGACGATTCTGTTTCACAGCTAGCGCCATCTGTGAACTCTGGGTGAACTAGGCAGAACAGAATTAACATATCGCGCAGCTGACGACTGTGATATGACTTCTGTTTTCTAACGATGTAGTATAACGACGTATTTCTATGCTATGAAGATTATATTTAATGTACCGTATTGTCCAAATATAAGTGTTCGTCTTATGAGAATCGTATTATTTAAGTCATTTTATTACTTAGAAATTGAGGAACTTTGTTTATCTGTGTGAGTGAATTCTAACTGGTTTAGAACAATTTATGTTTCGACGTTTCATACGATGTTTCAACCCTAGACAACGAGATTTTATTACATATATATATATATATATATATATATATATATATATATATATATATAGTGACAATTTTCTATGGCAGCCAGTAATGGTTCCGAAAAAAGTGGCCGTTTGGAGGGGTGACTATCTAAAAGTGGTTTCTTCCATGACAATAACTCTAAAGATATGTCCACACTTGTGCACTTTCGCGTTTGCTTTCGCTTTCAACTTGCGCTTCGTCTTTCCTTTCAATTTGCCTTTAGCGCATGCCTCCCGCATGCCTCTAGGGGCATTCGATTTGTTTTCCACACTTGTTCAACAGTTCATGCAGGGCCTTTTTATCGCATGGGCAAATCGGGACTTTGCCCAGGGCCCCCTGATGCTAGGGGCCCCCAAAACTGTCCTCTATAACGTACAAAATCTCTTTAACGATGTTTTTCAACACTAAAACAGATAGGGTGCCAGTTAACTGAAGGTTTTTAATTTCGCTTTCTGATTTAGGAAAAATGTTAAACTATCAGGTTGTATCAGACGTACAGCAGAAGGTGAAAGACGTTTTACATTTGATGTGAAACATATTTATGAATGCTTCATCTTATCAGCCATACACTGTAATAGCAAATATAGGACTCGCATGCAGAGTTGCTTGGTTTAAATCGTTTTTTGAATCAAAATTTAAATCAAACAATTTTTTTTTATCCTGATTTTTAACAAGATTTCCTCACACACTTGGTGTATGCACCTAGTACTTCTAATAGCATAGTCCATGGATAGTTCTTATTTTTATAAATGTTCATAAGGGGGGGGGGGCAGCGTTCATAATCGGGCCCTGAGTTCATGCCTTACGAGATGGATGAGTCGGACTGTTGCTGCTGCTTTTCTTGTGATTTCGCGGAGTTTTAAGGTGATCACTATTTTTACGTAAAGCAACAAGGAATGTGCAACAAGAATATATTACAATTTTGGTACGGTGCTCTGTATATATAAATATTGTTACGAGTTAGGGGCCAACTTGGCGTGTTATCGCCAGCATGCGATGTTTTTGAGTTCACGTGAATTAAAACTATGGTTTAGCACTTTCACGCGTCTACCATAGAGTAAGTAATAAATCCTGCTCTTGGGTCTATTGTTGGAAAATGGTTTGGTTGAGCGGTGTGGCATCATGGGTTTTGTTTCCTAGGTGAATAAGAGTATGGAATAAAAGATCAGTTAAAGAGTTGTTTTTGTGGCGATAGGTTGAGGAATTGGAACTGGTGACATTTTCTTCTTGAAAAGATATTTTCTCGTCGGGCTTGAGACGAGGACCTTGGTGTAAGAGATTATAAGGTCGTATGCTATTTATTAATAAGTGTTATATTGTATTAATAAAAACTTTGAATTCCTTATTGTTAATAGAAGTACATAGGTGCTGGAGTTTGTCGATTCCCAGCGAAGATTTGTAGTATTATTTTGTCTACTGCTGCAAGTTGTAAAAGAACTGTTTATAAAATCTCTGTTTTTCAATTGCGGTAGCTGGCATATTTATTTCTGAATTTGAAATTCACTTTTTAAAATATCTTTCCGTACAACGGATTTGGTACAATATGTATAATCCCGTTACTTTCATATTTATCATATATATATATATATATATATATATATATATATATATATATATATATATATATATATATATATATATATATGTATGTGTGTGTGTGTGTGTGTGTGTGTGTGTGTGTGCACGTGCAGGGGAAAATGATCTAAATGAGAAGAGTAAAAAATAAATATAAATAAAAATATAGTATTTTTCATATAATACCTCAGTAATCCATTAGGGATGGTTGTTCTTATACACGAAGGTTCTACATCAATATAGTTTAATACAGAAAATAATAATTGATGATACGGAATATAGAGAAGACCTGTTTTTTTATATGCCAAGTTATTAGAAATAGAACTACAATTTATAGTTTGTTTATGAAACAATAAAACCAAACAAATACTAATAATAGAAAGCGGAAGAATATTGCTTGTTATTGAAATTCTATCTCTTAAATATATAGTGTAAAATTACACTGGTATATTAATTTATTTCTGAATAAAAGGAAGATTTATATTACTTTTGAAGTATACAGAAAATTCCAGAAAAATCGATAGCTAATCATTTTATATCTCTTTAATATAAAGGAAAGAATTAAACCGAGACATTTACTTTTTTCTGAGCAAAGCGGGCCATGAAGAATTACTTTTAAATTTTCATATCTTATAAAAAAAAAATTCCTACATATGTGAGAAGTATATTGTGTTATTAATGAAAATCGTTCATTTTTCTTTAACATGGGATTAAATGAAGAACATGACGAGAAAACCATGATTGACTAAGGAATGCCTATTTTTAAAATGTGTCGATGATATTTAGCTTCAAATGAAAATGATATGCGCAAGATCTTACGCATTTGGATGCAAGCAGTGCATGACATGGGGGGAAAAATTACGTCACGCAAAACACGAATTCAGGTTGTAACCTGCTTTTATAATACTAAAACATCTATTTTTTTTCAAAGTGGGTCTTTAATTCCTATGATAAGTTATGGGAAATTTTTTATTCAGTATTTTTATAATAACAAATTAGCTGATGCGTATTTTTGAAATCTTCTCCCTGTATTTCAGAAAGGAAATTTCAATGATATAGTACAAGTTTAAAATTTTTTTTTCAATTTGCTTTGTTTAAAAATACACATTTAGTTTGAATTTTAAAACAATAGACATTAATAATTTAATGTGCAGTATATTATTATTAAATAATTATTTTAAATGCATTAATAATTTTATTTGTGTATGCGGAGTGGTTGACGTCCCACAATGTCGGTAAATTTCTGTAATCTTCAATAAAATTTAAAATTTCTTCCGAAGACCGCGACATTCTGAACACTGACTTGAAAACTGCCTTGCAGAATAGAAAAGCGCATGGAATGACGCACGAAAATCCACTCGAATACACTTGCTATAACGCATGCTCTATCGCAACGCATGCGCTGTCCTGGAATTTGCAAGTAGTGACATATGCCTTTGCGCATGCCTCACATTCCTTTCTCCGTGCGTCATGATGAAAGCGAAAGCGAACGCGGAAGAGCACAAGTGTGGACATACTTTATACAGTCTTGAATGGGTTCTGAACAAAATGTGGCCGTTTTGAGGGGTAGTCGGCTAGTTTCACTATATATATATATATATATATATATATATATATATATATATATATATATATATATATATATATATATATTGCACTCCTTAGTGAAAATGCCCTATGTGCAAAATCCCCCCTCCCCGCTTTTTTAGTAATGTTTTACTTCCATATATTTTTCACTTATTTCATTAAGTTAGAATTACCTATCTCCCTTGGGAGGCTCTTAAAACTGTTTAACATATTTGTCCTACTAATTGCGTTTCAACCGGTCTCCTAACCACATCGCATTTTTCTCGTAAAGTTAAAAATGTTAGTTAGGAAGGACACTTTAACAAAGGAGGGCAGTATATATACAAAGGGAATAATAGGGTTATCAACATTATGGAATCGTTGTTTTTATTGTTGCCCCTCACCAGTGTTATGTCATAATTGAATAATTAAATTAATTGAATAATTGATCAATTTGTACAGTGAAACTTCCCTATGGCGACTAGTAATGGTTCCGAAAAAAGGGATCGTTTTGAGGAGTGGCCGTGGAAAAGGGGTTCCTTAACATAATTTTGGAAATGAGTGCCTAAAAAATACAAAAATGTGCCACCTGGTGGTACTATATTGTACTATGTTGCGGCTCGCGTAACTTCACAAACGTATGCTGGTGGCCCGAGAGAATAAAAAGCTGAGTATGGCAGAGTTTAGAGGGATGGCCGGCTAGAAAAGTTTCATTATATATATATATGTATATGACAAGCTCGCTACTTACACCCTTCCCAGTACGTCGTCTTACATCCAAACTTTTCTCCTTCTTAATTTATCTTTACTTAATTATTAAAGTTATAGCAGTCAATGAATTAAAAGGCCGGTGGCAAAGAACTACAATTAATATATCTAACATCGTTTATTTCCAAAATCTTAAGCTACCTGATTCAATCTGATAAATTAAATCCAAGAGTCATCAACCTCCCACGCGACGCGTGACTATCTCCATCAAGAATTTCTCGCCGTCTGATTAAACGCTATTGTTTTTCTGCCATCCAAAGCCACCGCGCATGCCCACATGATCTCTGTGACGCATACACCGGAGATGAACCATGGGCGTGACCACAGATGTCAATCAATCCAAAGGGAATTTCCCCGATTTCTCTCGATGCATTTCGAACCAAGATATGAGAATAGTGGCGAATTACGCCACGACAATAAATTAATTACTAAGCCCCCTTTAAATTTAGAATAATCACTCTTTTCCCACTAAATCCTTGACATAGACATATATATATATATATTGTGGCGTCACGGTAAGTAGGTAAGACGATTTTGAGGCGTTGCTAAAAATTACTACTATGGGATCCATAACAAAGTAAGACAGAGTCCTAAATAACATGCGAAGCCAATTTTTAACACAGAAACTTAACAAGTAGATTTATTTACAAAAAAAAAATTAAGCATTAAACACTTCCGACATAATCACTTAATCTACTTGCAGATTCACAAATGCACGCTCCAGGGCCCATTCCCTGCCTAAAAACACAGGAGCCTAGAAGAAACACGTCTACACTACGCGGAATCTATGAAGCGTCTCTCTCTCAGAGAGGGGATCGGCAAACGTTGGTGATAGTTTCTTCGTAACGCCGAACTTTATTACATTGCAGAAACGTTAAGATGACAGCTTTACTGGCTGCATCTGTGGGAAAACGTTTTTTAATCCCCCCACGTGTTCAAATCTGGTGGAAACTCGCAGAACTTTTCCCCGATAAATCGCAGCTGTGTTTCAAGTACTTGCGGGTTCTTGGGAAAAAATAAGACCATACATCCAGTACGCTACAATATATATATATATATATATATATATATATATATATATATATATATATATATATACACACGACGCATCAAGGAGTTATCCGAATGGGACAAAAATTGGTAGATGTGATGTGCATGTACAGAAAAACAAATGATTACAATTTGAGAAAAAAATGGATGATTTATTCAAGCGAAGAAGCTTTACAAAGTGAAAGGGAAGTGAAGAGGTGGATCAGCGCAAGTCAATAACGCGCTGATCCGCCTCTGGCCCTTATGCAAGGAGTTATTCGTCTTGGCATTGACTTATTGATGTGGCGGTTGTCCTCCTGCGGGATATCGTGCCAAATTCAGTTCAATTGGTGAGTTAAATCGTCAAAATCCCGAGCTGGGTGGAGGGCCCTGCCCATAATCCTCCAATCGTTCTCAACGGGGGAGAGATCCGGCGACCTTGCTGGCCAAGGTAGCTTTGAGAAAGCACGAAACATTCGCCGTGTGCGGGCGGGCATTATCGTGCTGAAATGTAAGCCCAGGAGGTTGTAATATGAAGGGCAACACAACGGGGCGTGGAATATCGTCGATGTACCGCTATGTTGTAAGGGTGCCGCGGATGATAACCAAAGGGGTCCTGCTATGAAATGAAATGGAACCCCAGACCATCACTCCTGGTTGTCGGCCCGTATGGCGGAAGACAGTCAGGTTGGTATCCCACCGCTATCCGGGGCGTCTCCAGACACGTATTCGCTGGTCATCGGGGCTAATTCGAATAGGGACTCATCTCTGAAGACAATTCTACTCTAGTCAGTGACATTCCAGGTCGAATGTAACCGACACCACTGCAAACAGGCTTGTCGTGCACAGAGGTCAATGGTAGTCCACGCAAGGGGCGCCGTGAGCTCAGCCCCCTTTCTCTGAGCTGCCTATGAATGGTCCTTGCGGTCACTGAAGCACTAGTTGCACGTACAATCGATGATGATGAATTTGGTGCTGTGAGTGCCGCTCTGACGATTGCTCGGTCCTCACGTTCTGTCGTTTCTCTAGGCCGACCGCTTCCTTCTTGGCGCTGTGTTCGGCCATGGTTCAGCCATTACTGCAAACATTGTCTAATAATGGCATCGCTGCTATCCAAATGTCGAGCGATTCGCCGATTAGTCCAACCGGCTTCTTTGAGCCCAACTACACGTCCTCTCTCAAATTCTGACATCTCCGCATATTTCTTGCGCACCTGTATGCGAGGTCTAGTTACTGTCTACCTGAGTACACGGTATGAAATTCGCAAAGAATTTTTGACCTAGATTCGAAATCTCTCCTCTTTAATATCCTGCCAGTTGCGCAGTTAAGATGCGCTGCAGCGTCACATGTTCATTCATTGGCCGCCAAACTTTAAAATTTTACATTTTCCATCGAAACCTTTATGCTTATCAATTTGTGTCCAATTTGCATTACCCCTTCTTGTGCGTCGGTTTTCTTTTTGTCTAAGAGTGTATATATACACACACACTCTATTCTCTTTTTGCTCGTTTATTTAGGGCATGGTTTTAAAATAACACGTTCCAAGAAAATGATCCAATTTTTTAATTTACAGTTATTTTTCCCCCCTTTACACTTAAACACGGTTTAAATATGTAATAATTACAAGATAAAAAGAACTTTTTGTATACCATGTTTTTAAATTTTCTGTTGAATCATATAAACTTGACAATTGTATGTATTAATAAATACTTTTTAAAATTTTTTTGATGAATTATCCCATCAACTTGTAAGAAATTGAAGTTAATTGGAAGTTAACTTGCGTTTAACTTTTCGTTCCCGTCCCGACCGATAGATGGCTGCACCAGTCTACAAAACAAAATTAACTGGAATTGAATTCAATTCTGCTTAAAGATGGCTAAAAGTATTAAAATAATGCATTGTCATCGTGTTCTGAGCTATTCTAAAAGTTTCAAATGTCTAGCTAGTCGGGAAGTTAGTTAAAAATCGATTGCAAGATTTGTACCAGACAAACACACACATTAACAAACAAACAAGAAAGCGAGTTAATAAAAACATGGAAAAAAGAATAAACAATTGTGCTTTGCACTGTAGCTTATATTGCGTGCAATATTATCAGAGAGTATTTCAGAGAATGTATATGATTCTGCTTAGTTTATAGTAGTGATGATGGAGTGGCTCCAATACCTGCAAGTACAGTTCTAGAAGGACTCCAACTAACCAATAAGCTTGGAAATAATTTCTTACAAATGATTTCGAACGAGCTGTGCCATTCCAAAGTGATATAAAAATGATTATGGCACGTTATGAAGAATCATATAAAGAAGTAACAAAAACAAAATCACACCGTCTGATAACCGAATTCGTGTTCAAAACCAGTGATACAAAATAAACAAAAAATGTCAAATTTTTTCATGATACACTTGTTACTATATCGCAATTAAGTGACGACAGTGATTTTTCGCTACAGAAAAACAACAGAAAATGGGAACGTTTATTGTCTAAAATGACACTGAATGATTACGTTATGTGTACGCATGTATAAATAAAAAAATAAATTCAATTTAGTTTTAACCACTTGCGACTGCTTCACTTTTTCAACTTAAAAAATAACCCGTATAATCATAAATAAAATAAGATTTGTGGATTTGATCTTATATTTATTCGAGTTCAATAGAACGTATCCAAATTTCATATGAAAATTAGCAATTTTCTATCAAGTATATTTTGATGGAACCTATTTCGAATTACATGTTTTCATGTCTCTAATATTACACTCATGTCCATAAATTAAGGATAATGCCAGCTCCGGCAAATAAAGGTTCAGAAACAAAACAAACGTGACTTATTCATAAAACCCATTTATTAAACAAAAGAAAAAAAAATGGTGTATGTATGATACCATTCATAAAAACTACGATTTTTGCTCCCTGGAGAAATTAAAAAAAATATCTTCTTTACAAAAACTTAATAATACATGGTTGGTAAGATGGTTAATACATTGTATGTCTCCCATGCGATGAAATACAGTCCGTACAACGCCTAGGCATGCTGAGTATCAAATTATCGAGCTGATCTTGGGGAAGATTACTCCACTCAGCAAGCAATGCTCTCCCAAGTTAGGTGGTTGACAGACTGCAACTCGTCGGCCAAGCATGTCCCACAGATGTTCTATCGGATTCAAGTCAGGTGAGAATGCTGGCCATTCCATACGGGTGATATCCTCAGATTGAAGGCATTCGTTTACAATGTTTGCTCGGTGAGGACGGGCGTTATCATCCATAAACACAAATTCTGCACCCATGGCACCCCTAAACAAACGTACATGTTCTTCCAGAATGATATCCCGATAAATGTGGCCGTTCATGGTTCCGATTTGAACATGCAGATATGTTCTGGAGCCCAGTATAATTTCACTCCAAACGAGCAATCCAGCACCACCGTAACGGTGTCGTTCAATGATGTTGTCTTGGTAACGGGTACCTGGCGTTCTCCATATGAAAGTCCGACGTGAATCAGAATGCAAGCTAAACCTGGACTCGTCGGAAAACATCACACAAGCCCACAGTGAAAATGTCCACATTGCATGTTCTCTACTCCAGGCTAATCGCTGCCAACAGTGAGTTGCCGTGATCGGAACACATCTGACAGGCCTGCGAGCATATAGACCAATATTTCCCAAACGTCTGCACACGGTTGCCTTGAAACTGTGGTAACCGCGGGTACCACAGTTTCTGCCGTCGTAAAACCACATGCTCCCCTAATTGTTTTGAGCAGTGTATATATGAGGGCCCTTATCCTTAAAAGAAATACTTTACACAGGACGCTTTCCAGGACTAATGATCCCGTGGTCAAAGTTGAACTCAATAGACTCAATGCTGCTATTGAACAGCTATTCATTAAACATAAGAGAAAAGCGTGGATTGACCTATGTAGCAACATCGATGCCAGCGCTCCCACTCCAAATTATGGCGTCTTGCTAGGTCCCTCAGTTATGGTCATCCTCAAAATGTGTCCTGCAATACTGTCCTCGCTCCGGATGGCAAATTCTCACATGACAAAACTGCGACGAAGATCTTGGGAGAGTTCTACAAAAATATGAGTGAATTGACTTTTAACTAAAACGATGTTAAAGTAAAAAATAATTCTAAAATAATGATTCATAATTGCTACCCTTCTAGTTCCGGTAAACCTTTATTTAATGGAAAATTTCCCTTGAAATAACTTAATTTTGCTCAAATGCTATGGATCTTGGTAAATCTGCAGGCCCTGACGGCATCCATGGTACTATTCACTGATTAGTCATCTGGCCCTCGTGGTATGCAGAGACTTTTGGACCTCTTTAATCTCTCTTGGAGTCTTGGACGATTCCCCCGTGAATGGAACAGAGCCTTTATTGTCCCTATCTTAAAGCCTGGTAAAGATGCTAGCTCCCCTGGGAGCTTTAGGCCTATTGCCTTGACCTCCTTTGTTTGTAAACTCATGGAGAGACTTATTCTTGCCAGGTTAAATCTCCATCTGTATTCTAGTAATTTGCTGCCGGGGGAACAATATGGTTACAGAAGAGGACATAGCACTATCGAACAGATTTTGTTTTTCTGCCAGAGTGTCCGGGATGCTCAGAACATGAAGCCTACTAACCATTCTGATGCCGCCCTCTTGGACATGTCTAGGGCCTTTGACAGAGTTTGGCGTCAATTATTGATTACCAAACTTCATGATTTATTTGGCATTAAGGGCAGAGCACTTCATTAGATTTTATACTTTCTCTGGAACACATCAATTAGAGTAAAATACAATAACTCTTTGTCCGACCCTTTCGGCCTTAAACAGGGTGTTCCGCAGGGTTCGGTTTTAAGTCCCGTCCCGTTTTCTCTATACCTTGCTGGCATTGAAAGAGAAATTGCTAAATATTGCAATGTGGGAATCTTTGCCGATGATGTCATAATCTGACACTCTAGCTCTGACATTAGTGCAATTGAGCTTAATCTCAGCTGTGCTCTGGGAGAGGCTCATTATTTCGCAGAGCATCATAAACTGACTTTTAATGCTTCAAAATCCTCTGTGACCTTCTTTACTACTAACAAACACCTCTACAATTACCAGCCTTTGATCTTCACGAACGGAACTCAATTAAACTATGTTAAAAATGCTAAATACCTGGGTTACATCTTGGACCAGGAAATCACAAGCAATAAACACATTGAAGGCCAGGTGGTCAAGGGTAGAAAAAGACCCAATATACTTAAATATACTTAAATTTCATCTCTGGTCGTGACTGGGGAGCAAAAGCTAGCACCCTTCAAACTACCTACATTTCTCTTGTTAGGCCAGTACTGGAGTATGGTTTTCCCATCTATTCTTGTGCTTCCAATACCAATCTGTATAAACTTGATAGGGTGCAGTTGAGAGCTGCTAGAATCATTACAGGACTTCGACACAGTTGTCCAAATGACATTGTGCTCTTGAAAGTCATCTACCTCTTCTTTCGTTCAGAAGAAATTTTCGCCTCTCAAAATTCTATAAAAAGCTTTACAGTTACAATGATCATCATAGAACTTCTGCATACCTTCATGCTTGGACTGACAACCAGCGTTTGAGGAGGCATAGCCCATTTTCCTTTGTAAAAATGCTGGGTCTGCCTTCTGCTAATGTAGAGCCCCACTCTTTAAATCATCTGGGCGTCGGTTTGGAACTTGATGGGATCCATTTCCATGAAGATCTCTTAACTAGTGTAATAAAAAAATCTGAGATTCAGGTCCTCATCAGACAATTAGTTCTAGAGACTATCCATAGAATCCCTCAATCTTCTTTAAAGATATGTACCGATGGCAGCAGGGGTGATGGGGAAATTTCTGGCAGACCGGTGCTGTGGAATTTAAGATTAAAAATCCAGATTTCTGTTCGGTTTTTAGATCAGAGCATATTGCTATCAAGAAGGGCTTGCAGTATGCGTGTCAAGTTGAGGATCAATTTCACGATGTCTGGATTTTAACTCACAGTCGTGCTTCAATTCAGCACCTCTCTAATTGGACAATTATTGGGGACCAGACTAGCCTGGACATCTTAGATCTTCTTGACCGGCTGTCATCTGGACACACTATTCATTTTCAGTGGATCCCTTCCCAGGTCGGGATTGACGGTTATGAAAGGGCCGACTTTTTAGCCAGGACTGCTGCTGAGGAGTACGTGAGCCCTTGTGAGGCTGTTACTTTTAGAGAGATTTACTCCCTTAAGAAGATAGAACAAAACCATCCTTCGAGAACTCCTCCTTGCCACCCATGGTACTTTGGAAGAAGTCCGGGTGGGTCTTTCCAGCTCAAGCCTAGAAAATATCAAGCAGCCTTCTCGTGCTTCATGAGTGGCCATATTAGAGCACTAACGTTTCGGCAGGGTCAGAAGATCTTCCCGGAGTGACACTGGTGTTCTGCCGACACGGCCTCCCCTGCCCATCTTTTGGCTTGTTTGGGTTTTACAAAAGACGAGGTCCTTCGGGACCCTCTACTGTTTTTAGACTTTTTAGATATTTTTGGTTTCATGGAGATTGTCTAGCCTTGATAGACAATCTAGGATTCCTTAAACAAATAAATAAATATAAATATATATATATATATATATATATATATATATATATATATATATATATATATATATATATATATATATATATATATACACTGGTGTAAGAAATTAAGAGAATTTGTAGACTTGGTCGATTATCTCTAGAACTACTGTACCGATTTTAAAGAAATTTGATATGTACATACATTGATACAATACAAAACAAATAACCATTCAATAATTGTAATACACACGCATGATCGTGCGTAACATTCGTTGGAAGGTATGAAACAGTTGTTGCAGAACAAACAAAAAAAATGGGTTAATAGATGAGTTAATAGGGGGTATGGTCCCCTCCTACAGATATACAGGTCTCGCAGCGTGATTTCATACTTAAAATAAGGCAGTTTATCATTTCCTGTTTCAATTGGTCCCACTCGTTCAGCAACGCTGTTTTCATTCCCTGGATGGTTCTCGGAGGGGGGTTGCGAGTTGCAATTGCCTTCCCAAGAACGTTCCAGACATGGTCTATAGGGTTAAGGTCTGGAGATCTGGCTGGCCAATCCATCCGGCGAATATCCTCACTCTCTAGAAATTCGTCGACCAGAAGAGCTCTATGTGGCCTCGCGTTATTGTCAATTAAAATGAACTCAGGGCCAACTGCACCTCTGAAAAGGCGAACATAGGGCTCCAAGACCACATCCCTATACCTCACACCAGTCACAGTGCCTCTTTCATGGAGAGGTGTGCGACCATCCAACATGATGCCTGCCCAGACCATTAAACCTCCTCCGCCGTAATGGTCGATTTCAAGGACATTGGAGGGTAGGTAGCGGGTCCCTGGTTCTCTCCGAATAAACGTACGGCGAGAATCGGTGTTTAGGCTGAACCGGGGCTCATCAGTGACGAGAACGGTCGCCCATTGATCCATACTCCAGTCTCTATGCTCTCTGTACCATGATAAACGTATTCTCCTGTTCGTAGAAGTGAGCGGTACGCAAACAGCAGGTCTTCTTGCAAACAACCCTCTCTCATGAAGTCTTTTGGAAACAGTCACCCTTGATACACGGGTTCCTGTGGCTGCATACAAGTCACGAGAGAGCTGAGAAGCAGTAGCACTCCTGTTACGCCTCGCTAAAATCGACAAATGGCGATCTTCTCTGGCCGTCGTGGCTCTTGGGCGACCTTGCCCAGGCTTTCTCTCGATGGATCCGGTATCCTGGAACTGTTTCCATAAGTTACACACGACGCGGGCGTTAAATTGAACTCTCTACAAATTTGGACTTGAGATTGGCCTGCTTCTAGCCTCCCCACAATTCGCCACCTCATTCCATCATCTAAAGGTTGGTGGTTACTAATTTTTACTGTTACAATTTGAAATTAACCTATTGCTGCAAAATAACACCAAGAAATTGGCCTAGGTGTGCTAGAGAATGAAATGCGTCTTAACTTACGCGCGCTTATAAAGCCTGTTTCTCTACTGGCTCCGCCTACACACACGTGTACGCTTACGTATTTGACGTACACGATTTGCATTTTTATCTAGAAGCAGTGGTATTACATTCAGTTCAGTTCTTTTCATGAAATTCGATAAAATATGCAAATTCTCTTAATTTATTTCACCAGTATATATATATATATATATATATATATATATATATATATATATATATATATATATATATATATATATATATATATATATATATATATATATATATATATATATATATATATATAAATATATGTATATATAAATATATATATATATATATATATATATATATATATATATATATATATATATATATATATATATATATATATATATATATATAAATATATGGTTTAATGGCGCTATCCATATAGAATGCCTTTGCCTATACTCAATCATAAATTTCCTACACACAGGTATAGATTTGTTTGTCAGTCATTAGAAGATTTTTTTGCGATTTAAATAGTATAGAAAGTATCTTTGACATCAGGAGTGTCGGACCTTTTTCCACACGTGTGTCATAAAATTTTAAAAAGTAATATTTCTCGTGGTGTTATTGTTCCTTCCCCATTACAAATAGGAAAAGGCAAACTTTTAATAGACGATGAATATTAATTTTAATTGATTTTTTAAAGATATTCTCAGAAGAAAGCAAGCTCTTGTACAATAATTAAAATCAGAAAAAAGCAACTAATACTATTATCAATCATTTATTAATGTACTTTATGCTTTTATGTCAAATATTTTGTATCATATTTAGCCACTTCAGCAAAGATACAGGTCGAACTAGACACATTTATAATTCTGAAATTACTTTTAATGAAGATAATATCTGAACAGAATGGTTCGGGGATTGCCAAACTGGCTATTGTAAATTTTTTAAAGCAAATTGAAGTTTTCTTGTTTGGAGAATTTATTTTTTGTTTCTTTCAAATGCGGAGGCTTTTGTCGCTAAATATTCGCCCGAATGTGAATTACCGAGCAGACAACACCTTGCAGACATCAGATCAGTAGTGGTCAACATCGAATGCGGACGGCCGCTCTAACCCACATCGCAAGACTGTTGCCATTTATTTAAGGGTGCACCAGGCGGCCAGCACTACCCCCTACAAGGCGGCAATTTTGAACCGAGTCAAGTGACGAGATCGGAACACTTAACCCTGCACATCCAGAGGTAAATTTGAGAACTTGGAGGACATTGCAGCCTCGACAGATTTTACGTGCACAAGCCACCATTAGAGTACACGGCTATTGATTTGCAGCAACGGATATCGAACCAGAAACTTTTAGATCACTGGCTCGCTGTCCTTGCCGACTGGACCATCGCGTCCTGTTTGGAGAATTTATAATACTGACTGTTTATGTCAGTATTATAAATTTATGTTCGGCACCCACTCGAGTTCAGTTGTTACCAGATCATTTCTGAAATAGACACACATTTGTTTCTGTAAATGTTTGGATTAAAACTCGCCAGTCCCACTCCAAGAATTCAAACGCTCTGACCTTCGAGTGCCAGCTAAATTGTTTCTCGTGCCACCTCTAGCACGCGTGCCACAGACTTGTCGTCTATTCCTATAACATCGTTATATGACAACCTTGAACTGAAAAAAGTTAAGGGGAGAGCTTTTTTGTTGAAAACCAGGTATATTAGAAATTTTGGTTTTCAATAGCAAACAGAGGTCTGGCGGAAAAAAAGTGTTTTCAAAATTATTATGGTTTATAAAATTTCAAAAATATTCTGATAAGAGAAACCTTGATATGCAAGTATTTATGTCCTTAGTTTATAAAAATTCATATTATCTTATGTTTAAAAAATACTAGGCTTTATATACCAAGAAAATTCATTATTTTGAGATCCATAGGGGTTACGCCAGAGCAGTCCTTGAATTAATCAGTCGACATTGCAAGTCTTTAACACTGTGAAGCTAAGGAGAATTTCCCTGACACTATTCTTCTAAGCATAGAACAGTAAATACATATTTTTATATTTTGTTTCCTGCATTTGAAAAAAAAATTGAAATTTAGTACGCGTTTTTCAATATTTTTTCCTTTGAAATTATTTTAAAAAAATTATAATTTTGTAGAGATATGCTTCAACAGTTTAATATCCTGTAGAATATTAAAAAAGTCATAGGAAAAAGTCATAGCCAGGAAAATTTTAAATTCTAAAATTAGCATGTGATTTTTATTTAAGCAGATATCTTAAAGCATGACAAACAGAATGAATATATATATCTGCTTTTGCATTTTGTTGATCTGGGATTCGAAAAATACCAAGAGAAAAATTCCCTATAGTTTGGCGTAATAATTTGAGATCTGCTATGCCTCCCCTATTTTAATGAATGTGATAAGAAAAGCGACATTTAAAGAAAAAAAAACCTATAGTTCTATCTTAAATATAAAAATCTAGTCCATAATGTATTGAGGCATACGGCTGCTTTATCAAGAAAGATATTGACAGATTGCACAGCTTGGTTTTTCTTGTTATAATAAACTCCATTATAAGTTACGAATGATTACGTACAAATAAAGCATAGTGCACAATTGCACTTTTTGTAATAAATGCATCATACTGTTAATCACCAAAAAATTTCTTTTTTCACCCATGTGGGGTACTTGTCTGAGGACATTCTTAACTGGGAGTACCATTCAGGTGAACCAACATAATCCCCTGGTGCCACCACAATCTAGACCATGAACCTTCAGGGTTGAAAACCGGGATGCTTGTGCACTCCTTCCTCCCCTACAAATCACATGGCCTATAGATTTGAAGTGCCAATACCCGGTGTAGACACGAAAGCAGTCAGTGACACTTATCGGGTTTCGATTCGAGCTCCCTTAGAATCAAGATGAACATCTTATTGAATAGGTAGCTCATATTTGAAGAGAGTATACAGGCTAAGAACATTGAAAATAAATATTTGGCCACCTAATGTTATATTAATTGTAAAATAAAATAATAGAGAATCTTTCTACGGTAAAGGTCTCAAAATAATTTTCATTTGGTATTTATTGCACGGGTTATTCGATTACCAAGTAAAATTTGATTTTTCATAACTTAAAAAAAATAACACCAGTTCCAATTAAGTAAAAATTCTGATAAGATGAACACAATTCCTCACTCAAGACAACATTACTATAGTTCCATTTTAAACAGGAAATAATTTACCGACATGACAGCTCCGAAAATAAGCAGTGAACTCTTCCCACAGTGAAAAAAAGGGCTATGTGAATAATGTTATGAATAATGAATTAATTGTATCCGGCTCGTCCTAAACAGTTTTTTTAAAATTTCTTTAAAAAAATTTTTTAAATTTTTATTTTTCTACGTTTTCTTATTTATTGCCGCTGCGCGAGCCTTCACCGCCGTTCGGCCACTTCTGCGCAAGGCACATTCGAAATACGGAGAGGCGCGTATATAAAAGGTTTAGAGAGCGGCTCTTTGCGTTTCAAATCGGAGCTTTCTACCCGCGACTGCGGACCAGCGTCAAGACCAGCTCTTTTTAAAACATAAAACGAGACAAATTAAAAGATGATTTCCGGGGCCGCGTTTTGCGTTTTGATAGCTTTGCTCTGCTACTGTGAAGGCGAAGAAAATTTCCCCGAAACATCCGCACTCGGAAATTGGCCCTCGGCAGACGGAATACAGGTTAGTGGAAAATATTTGATTTTCCCCCGGCTCCTTTGTTTTCCTCTCTATAGAAGAGAGGACTATGTTCAAATACCGAAGAATAAATAGTTATAGACAATTTTTTTTAAATCTGTTTCTTCCCCTCCCCATTCTTTTCTACGATTTTATTATCTATCATTTTATCTATGCTAAATTTGATATCTCTCGCGTACAGGGACAAATAATGATGGGATAAACAATATCAGGTTAAAAAGTTGACATGTTTTTACTCCACTAACGTTCATGCATTATGACTAAGCGACCGTTCCATATCTGCGTATAAACATGCATGCACACATGCATGCACACACACACACGCGATATGCATGTCTGTGGGCACATTATATATCAATCTATCTATCTATATATCCCTCTCTCTCTCTCTCTCTCTCTCTCTGTATATATATATATATATATATATATATATATATATATATATATATATATATATATATATATATATACATTTATATATATATATACACATTTATATATATATATATATACATTTATATATATATTTATATATTTGAACCCATTTATATATATGTAGGAATAACTTAAATAATTTTGGAAGTTATTGCATTTAGGTTCATTAAAACTAAACAAAGAAAAAAATATTTGTATAGCAATGCGAAAAGTGCCGCGCGGAGTGTAAATGGTATCGTGCTTTTGCACGATGAAATATTTATAAAAGCTCAAGCTAAAATTAAATTTCAGAGACAAACCTTTATTTACTTCGGGCATTTTTGGCAAACAAACGCATACTGTCATTTAATTTATTTCGCCAGGTATACCATTTTGATTTCCCTTCACACACACACACACACTATATATAGCTGTAGCTTGGTACAAGACATGCCTAAGTCAGTTTTCTCCAAGATGATTTTGTTTGCTTATGTCTCTTTAAAAATATATTATTTTCAATGTAAGAAGTACTTAAATCTGTCCGATGCTTTAAAAGTGTTTTCTAAACCATTGTACAGACTTTGGTACTTCTTGCATTGAAAATAATAATTTTTAAAGAGACATAAGCAAATAAAGTCATCTTGGAGAAAACTGACTTAGGTACTTCTTGTACCAAGCCACAGATATATGCATGCACGCACACATGTAACGCCTGTTTTTTGGAAGTCTCCTTAGCCTCATATCACTTTTACGAAAAACCAGGATTGCAACTTGTACATACTGTGTAGTAAAAAAGTGCTCTTGGTGATCATGAAAAATGGTTTAAAGTGAAAATAAAGTTCAAGAGGTTTTCAACAAGCCGTTATTTAGATGGTTATTCCGAGGAAGATTAACGTCTGTGATGAAGGTAGTCGCCTGCCTACCCTAGTGGATTCAGAGAGCCATGAAATGTTTAAAAATGTGCCTTTTTTACCCTCTCTCATCCTAGCCTTCATTATTTTCCACCACCCTGAACTCCGATTTCTCCCCCTCAAATACCATCGTCACCAACACTGCCACTCAATCCTCGGTTTCTTAGCGATTCTGAGACATGAAACTATACTGTTCATACATTATTTACCTTTCATTAAGTTCGTGTATTCATTGTAACACTACTGCTTTTACTCTATGATATTGTTATTTTAGATTCCAGGTGCCTTCTTTTAAAGATGTCTTTTTAAAGTGGGGGTACTTTTTCTTTGGCGGGAGAAACCTGTTCCTATATATATATATATATGCTCCTGTTTCTAATGCCCCCCTGGTCAGAAGTATTCCAAAATAGATCCATACAGTGGGCTAAGGGGTGTGGCTCCGATTTACAAGGGTCGGAGTCCGATTTAGCCAGGTGCCACCTCAATTTTGATCGAGCACCCCCAGGGGCAACATCTGGAGAAGGAAGTACCCTCTCCCCTCCTCTCTGACCTCATAGAGGGACTTTCGGCTACGGATTTAACGAGCTTATATCCGGCCTACACACGGAGGTATTTAATAGCGCTTTTCCGGATTCGATCCGAGCACCCTCAGCACCGAAAGACGACGCGCTACCATTAGGCTACCTCGATCTCATATATATATATATATATATATATATATATATGTGTGTGTGTGTGTGTGTGTGTGTGTGTGTGTGTGTGTGCGCGCGCGCGCTTGTGGGCTAAATAAAAAACAAAAAATAAATGTCCGTCATAAAGTTGTAACCATGTGTATTCTTCAAAAGAAACCCAATTTTAACAAAAAAACCATTTATGCACTCGTACATTTCTCCCTGAGCTATTTCATAGAAATCCTTGCAGCTTCTTATTTCTTCAAAATATCCATCTCGTCTGCCTAAGCCTACACGTGCTATGTACAATGTGTGACGCAGTCGTTGACAAATATTTATATTTCGCCGTGTCAACAATGTAAAATGTTTCGTTGACAAAAGTCAAACAAGGCTCTCCCCCTAAAATTCCAGTAGAGTGGAATCGTCCAAAACCACTAACGAACATCTCTTGATGGCCTCCCTATAGTGATCACACAGGCATATCCCGCGGTAGAATTAATATTTTCCCGGTTGAGTTCCCACGGTAGAATTATTTAAGGGAAGATATAAAAATTAAAAAATAGGAACTGCACAGTGAAAAAACAGGGGTATTTTATAGGTTATGACGGCACCTTATAATTAAATAAGATAGGAAATTAAAATAATTTTTTTCCTTAACATAATTTATATATGCTGGAAAGTTGCCAAATGCGTACCAGATCCAATTTTCTCTTAATATTTAACTGTGGCGACATCTAATAATGTATCTTAAAAGCTGTATAATTTGTATTACTGCATAACTTATATGTTGTAAGAACACGTGTTTCTGTGCTGTTCCCGTCCACTTCTAAAAAACAGTTAGACTGATGTAAAATTTTTATAGTGTTAAATATAAACGTTCAAAATTTTATTTTTCCACAGCTATCTTAAATGGCCGATTCTTGTCCGCTGATCTGAGCAGCCATATCGGGCCTCATCCGGTTCAATGAAATTAAATAAGCACTATTTATTCAAAACGATAATCATAAGTCTTAATCATATTTGTTTTTATACCAATATAAGTTAAGATTACTTACATTACTTACGACATTTCTACAAAATTTGTTAAAATTCATTTTGAGATTAATTGAAATATTTTATAAGAGGCCAATGTGTTGCCTAAATCGTAATGATGTACAGTTTCCCTAATCGTACCACTACGATTCAAGCAATTGGCCGCTATTGAAAAAATTAAAAACTATATTGGTACTTTATTTGGTTGTTTGCCGGTCAATCGCTTGGTTTTTAGTAATGCAGATTTTGTGTGGCCAGTAATATTTTAAATAAACCACAAGCTTCAGAAAAAGAAGACGGTGGCAATGAATCTATGGAATAACTTGGTGCTGCATCTGAAAATGAAATTGCTAATGCACATTCTGTTTTAGAAATCCATATTGAGGAAATTTCTTCACTTCTCACAATCCCTCATAAACCAAAAACTGGAGAAAAAAAACAAGCAATGGTTCTCACCAGTAGAGATTGGCTGGATAAGTTCAAAGATAAGAAAAAACAAACCACGTTGGTAGATAAGAAAAAAACAAACCCAAACATTAAAATCAAAACAAAAGAAAACTAACCCAAAAGAAAAATCGCAAAGATGTATTAGTAAATAATTCTTCAACATGTGCCTCCTCCAATATTAAGGTAAATGCACCTATAATGGGCCATGTTCCTATAATACCCTTTAGAAATGTCGAGAAATTAAGGGTCTATTCTTACCTTAGGCAGTGGAAGGGGTGAGGGTCATTGGCTACTACCTGCGAGGATCCCTTAGCATTGGAATTCAGTTCATTCTTTTACTTTGTGCGAAGTGTAAGGTTTATTCTGCTAGAGAGAAGAAAATTTGTGTTTGTTTTAACGTCTGCTTAAGAAATCTGTTAAGGTAAGTGAATTTTTCATAAATTTTTATTTAAGTACTATAATGCCGGTTTATTGACTTAAACTATTATTCATTACGATAGTATGTATAATTCACATTGTACAGTGATTAAATGACAAAAAACTTAGTTTCCATTGTCAAAATAGCGTGGCCCATCATGGGATCACGAATTGTTACATTGTCCTTAAATTGGGCCAGCCCGTGTACTGGTACAAATTATTTTTTCGGAACTGTCAATATTTGCAACAACATACCAGCTGTGACATGTTAAGCGGTACATCACCGGCAACATTAACCACAATTTTTAAGTAAATTTAATTTTAGATGTTTAAGTTAATAAATTTATATTTCAGTTATATTTCAGTTTTTATATATTTAGTGTAGTTGTACTGTAGTTATAAAATGAATAAACCGGTTTAAAAATATACATCATGTTTTTGGTTCCCTTTCTTTCCAATTTTATGATATTGTAGAATTGATTTTTGTTCCATAACAGATTAAATAGATAGCCCATTAATGTTGTGATGGGTGATATTGATGGCCCATTATTAAGTGGTCCATTATGGGTACACCGGATTAAATAATGGCCCATTATAGGTGCAATAGGTTGGTTATTATTTATGTATATATATATATATATATATATATATATATATATATATATATATATATATATATATATATATATATATATATATATATATATATATATATATATATATATATATTTATGAATGCAGCCAGTGCGCTCCAATTGCTACTACAGATGTAAGGCAGTTATTAAAATGGCAGGTAAAAATTTGGACTAGTTTGCTTTATCTATAGCTGTGAAAATTCAGATTTACTTCAATTTTTCTCTTAACCGGCCCATTACTGGTGCGTTTACCTTACTGTATCAACAAATGAGGATGAATGGATTTGCTTTTTAAGTGAAGAAATAAGTCTCGAAAACATGATTCACTGTTTGGGATGTAAAATTTGGATACACGGGGCTTGTGGAGGAGTATCAAAAGACATCAAACTTTATTATCGTCCTAAATGTTTTTCATTTTTCGTAAATATGCAGTCTCTTCAGTAATTAGTCATTATTACTTCGAAACGAAAAACAGGTACCATTGAGAAACCAACCAGTACGATTTAGGATACTGGTTGCCAAAATCGTACCTTTAAGTCAATTTGATGCATGTATGTAAACAAGAAATGTTTACAAATGCATTTACTGTTTCAAGCTGATTAAAAAAATGTCATTCTATGATTTAGTAAAATTAGTTTTTTAAGGGGGTCCAGGGTACATTTTGAAAAAAAATTTATTTATTGAGTTAAAATTTTGAATTTTTTTCTGATGGTTAACCATATAATTTGTAAAAAAAATCACAAAGTTTTTAAAAAATTTTAAAATTTAAAAGTTTTAATAAAAGCGGAGTAATTTAAAATCGTTATAACTCGAAATATTATTTGTAGAATTTCAAAATTTTTTCATTTAATTAAACAGAAATATATAAATTTTAATTTTGATTCACCATTTTTTAAAATATTAATTTTTAAAAAAATTAAAAATTTTAGATTAAAAATTACGAAAAAAATTATGTAACTTATTTTTAAAAAATCATATTTTCCAAAGTAAATATTTTTTTCAAATTTGCTGAATCAAAATTAAAGTAAAATAGTTGAAAAAGACATGTTACAAGTTTCAATCAGTTATCTTTAACGGTTCTTGACTTATAACAATTTAAAGACGAGAAATGGGGAAAAAACCCATCATGCAGAAAAACGCACTTACAGGTTTAAATAACTATTGGCTACTATCAGAATGTTGAAAAAAAAATAATAATTTCTCTTGTTCTAATTAAGATAGAAACATGATTTAAACGTCATTTTAAGCGCAAAAGAACACAAAAATTTTAAATGCAATAAATTTTTTTCGAAAATTCGAACAATTTTGTGCCCTGGACCCCCTTAAACATCCATACTGGTTCTTCATATCATGCCTAATTTCTCAAGTGGTACGATTTGGGCAACTTTCTCCTGTAAAGCACGCGTGTGTGTTTGATATATAGATTGGTTTCCTTTCAGATCAGAACAAACACGAAATAAAACTTTTTCTGTTCTTTGATGCTTTTTACGTTGCCGGGAGGGACAGAAAAAGATGACAAAAAAAAAATCATTTGTTTCCAATCATTTTGTTCTCTGATTTTCCTGATTCCACTTTATTAAATTATAAATGACAACAGCGAAATATTTTACAAGGAGAGAAGAAATGAAGAATAAATTATTTGCATTATCTTTCAAACAGTAACGCCAACTATACAGATAAGAGAAAAGGTTTAATACTGAATTTTTTATATTTTCTGCTATGTTGCACACCCAATTTGAAAGGTAATTACTATTTTAAAGTTAATAGTTTTCTTCGATTTCCAATACTTTTCTTTGACTACACTTTTTTTAATGTTTACTAAACGATATAGTCAAAGAAAACTATTGTAAATCGAAGAAAATTGTAAAGTGTAAAATTATAATTACTTGTACCTTTCAAAGTGGATGCACAATATAGCGTTAAGCAATGCAAGAAAATGTAAAATATTCAGAATATATATATATATATATATATATATATATTTATATATAATTACTGCTACAATCTACTAAATTACAAAATGAAAGACAGGCTGTTAGAATCTTAATTTAGTAAAAATGATACCTCCGAAGACACAAACGTGGCACTTTCTTATGATAAGGAGGGTAATTAGGAAAACGCCTGTTATCTGAAACATGAGAAATAAAAAATGTAAGAAAACCTAATAAAATTAAGTTTAACGATAAAATATCTGTCGTTAACATTACTGTTTTGTTTTTCTTTTAAATTATATATATATATATATATATATATATATATATATATATATATATGTAGCGATAACGCCCCGCCTTTATTACTTAACGCGTATTCTAAATTTTCCTTTTATCCTTTCAATAAAGCACAGTCCCTATTCCAAATTGCGATCTCAGAATGAATGAATTAACCAACTATTCTATTCCCTTCACCGTCACGTGCAGAACATTAAAGTTATTTTTTTGACATGATTCAGCGTCACGCATCTATCTCGCCACGTGGCGCCTATTCGAAATGTCATGCGACGTTGAGTCATACCTTCCTGTGGTCAAGTCAGGTGTTCACCGGTAGCCAATTAAAGGAATTCTAAACACCTATCGTCCCCATAGTATAAAAAGATCCAGCAGAAGTTTATCGTGGGCTCTGCGTTATTGCTCTTGTCTTGCACCTCTTCTTTTCGTTCTACTCCCCTATTGCCGCTACTGTCCGAGCATCGCGTTGTCTAGTTTACTCAAGCTCCGACCGGTTCCGGTGCCATAATTGTCATGTCATCCTTTTGCGTGTATCTTCTTCGACGAGTGTTGAACTTCTTCACTCTACTTCAACATTAATAAAGGCTAATCAATCTGTTTCCCAACCTCGAGTGTTTTTACCTTGACGTCTACAAAAGTGCATGAATCATGTCCAAGATGTACCTACATTGCACACACACACACACACACATATATATGTGTGTGTGTGTGTGTGTGTGTGTAAGTAAGTAATTTCTACCTTATCTGTAAAGATATTAGGAATGGTTCCTAAGTTAAAAGATGTGTCATAAACATTTACATAGGATTGCTGAAAAGAATGATATACAATATTGCATGATCTTATCAGCAAAGATTTTTCTTATATCCAGTAACTCTTGAAGTTTATCCTTATCTCTTAGTTTTATAACCTGTGTTTTCGGCCCATATTTGCTCCTTTAGCAGTTTAATACATTTTATAATAATAAATTTTGTAATTTTCTATAATACTGCCATCAAAATGTCACAGACTTACAAAAATCATATTTTAAACTCTATTTAAATGTAGCCTAATTTAAATGTAGCCTAAGTAACAACTCATGTGTAAATTGGAGAAAGGAATTAACGCTTATATTGTCACAAAAACTTAAGTAAAATTGAATTCTCTGTTCTAGAAATTCCAAACAATTATAACTCACGGAACTAATTAATTATAGCCGGAGAGAAAGTAGTGTCCGCAAACTAAAAATTAAATTAATGATTTCTCTTTCGAGCACGACACGTGGCAGGTGTGTTGCGAAGGAAGCTTCCTCCAGCTTGAAAAAGGAGTTAATCCTATTAAATTCGTGTTTCCTACAGCCTAGAAGCATAAAAGTGAGTTGAAGGAAGAGATTTACGCTACAAATATTCCGTTTTGTTATGGCTGATGTGTCTGCTATGTTGGTATCGGAATATAAGATAGTCTGGAAATTTATTTTAATATACCTTATAATTACCATATTTTTCGGACCATAAGACAATCCTCACATTTATGGGAGGATTTTAAGAAAAGAATATTTTGTATTTTGATTTTTGTCAGGTATATAAAGTTATTTTCAATTTCTTACTTAATAAAGATAAGAAAAAATATAAATATATATATATGTCACGGTGCATACACCGCGTAACCTTTTATCTACTAATTAAAACTGAATGGCAGTCATTAAACACAGTAGGCGTGTGGAAAAGAACAACGATTTTAAACATTTAAGGACTTTATTTCTCAACATTACTTAAAAAATCGAATCAACCCAGCTAAAACGCCATTTCCCTCATTCTCATCTCACAACAAGCGACCGGCCTCTCTGAATGTAATCCGCAATCTAATGCTTTGTTCTTTTTCACGCGCTGCAATTACGCGGGCGAAGCATCGTGAGTCAGACTAGCGTGATTTCGAATATTCGATGATTGCGGTTGGCCGAGGGCGTGATAGGCCATTAATCATTGATGACCTCGGTCTTGTGAACTCTTCGCTGCAAAAAGCAATCTACTTCCTGAATTCGAAAACAGTGGAATTTCCAATAGTAAATTACCGTTTAACGCTAATTTGCCTAATTTTAACTCTAATTAATATAGTTATATATAGTTTGCGTTCCTAGCATTACAATTATATATATATATATATATATATATATATATATAATATGCATAATTCGAAATGATTACGCCGTTCCGGACTGTCAGTCCATACGACAAGTGTCAAACTGAAGACCAGCGCTGAGTAGCAATTCCTGCAAACTCAGCCGGAGGTTGATTTTCCCTGTTCGGTGATGTTTCCTAATAAATATATATAATATATAACAAATTATTCGTTATATTTTAATATTACCTTCGGATCATAAAGACGCACCCCAATTTTTATGTAAAAAGGTGCGTCTTATGATTCGAAAAATACTGTATATAGATTTGAACAAATTTTATTTCAGTTTTTCTTTTCGAAATTTTTTCGTAGGATATCCTTTGTAAACTCTTTTTTGAATAAACATTTACATAAATGTAGAGGAGAGAAAACACAACAATTCGCACATAGCTTCTTAAAACCAGTATAAAAAAAATTTAAATTGGTAACTAGTATCGAGCGTATAACTATTGTTCCTCAGGCCTTAGGATATTGATTGTAATTGTTCCTATCGACGATTCATAGATGCCGATTCATAGAGGATATTAAAAGAAAAAATATTTCAGGTAGTCTCTTCTAACAAAACCACCGCGATTATTAACGTAGGATTACTTACCGTTGCTTACCACTTTTTTTTCTGACGCATTTTGGTACTTTTCTGTTTAACTGTTTACTGCTACTGGGTTTGGCGCGCTGCCAAAATTATAACTTGCGACGCAGGATGGACAATTTTTTTCTTTCCGGAGGACTGTTATTGAAGAACGTAATCCTACGTTAAAAGATTAGATTTTGAATTATACATTAGGAACTTAAACAAACCAATAAATATTACGAGGTAAGGTTGAAAAAAGAATTAATAAATGTGCAAACAAGCCAAGTAAAACCAAGTGCAAAATGTTACAAAATTGTAAGATCTAAGAATAAATAAAATTTTTACATGAAATTGTGGACTAGAATACCACCCTCCGCTTTTTAAACCCCCTTCCCCCATAGAAAAAAAATTAAATTGGCTACTAGTTTTGAGCTAATCTATATATACATAACTGATTGACTGACTGACAGATAACGCACAGACCAAACTGCTGGACCTAAAGGGCTGAAATTTTGCATGGCGATTTTTCTTATAGTGTACGGGTACACTAAGAAAGATTTTTGAAAAATTCTTCTTAGCTTTTTTAAAATTGAATTTTTAAGCTGTTTTTGTAACATTCTTTAAAGTTTGCATTTAAAATAATAATCTGAGGGTTATACATTTTATATCACGAGAAAGATCATAAAAACTCCTTTAAAATTGAATCTTTTTCGAATCTTTATCTCCATTACCTGATATTTTGTGAATTTTCAAAGACTAATTTTTAGAATTTATTTATTAAATGCTGATCACGTGGTTTCTTTTCTTTTTGTGATATTTCAAATTAATATATCGTCACGTGCATAATAACAAAATAAATTGACAAAAAATATTAAAATACGGTAAAAGATAAAATTTAACGACTAGATTAATTGAGATGAAGTTTTTTAAGAATTTAATTCAAATTAGTATGTTTTATAGCAGCATATTAAACATACAGATTAAAATTATTATATTTAATTATTATTATAATTATTTTATTCACTCAAAAAAGTGTGCATACATTGACCGCTGTATTTATTATATATATATATATATATATATATATATATATATATATATATATATATATATATATATATATATATATATATATATATATATAATGATATCGGCTAACGCGCATGGTAAACTTTAACTTAAACTATGTAGAGGAGATGAAACACAAACATGTTGTAGACGTAGCCAGAGTGTCAGGAGATGAAGACCATTTCACAAGAGCCGTTGACACATCGGGGAGGAAAACCACACACTGGAGAGGCATTGGAAGGACGCACACAACAGATATGCGACGCATATTAATTTATTCCGGATTCTAATGTAGACAAATATTATTCAGAAAACACAGGTATCTTGAAAACTGGACACACACAATAGCAACGCCACCGGTCCCTGCCGGGGCGCATTCAGAACGCAGATTTTACATCATATCGGACAGCAGCGGAGCAGCGCGTAAACAGGACAAGACATCGGCAGACAGTAAAAAGCACGCCGTAAACTTTTACAGAAGGTTATAAAGTGTAGGGGTACTGACCGCTGGGAAATAATTTTATTGGCTAGAATTGAGTATCTGACTTGATTACATAAGGATCGCCTGTCGTTCCGAAAAGCGCACAGAGGCGAAAACATCACGTGGTGCTGATTCATGTTTACAAATATCTTTAACGCGCGTGTACTAAGGGGTAATATGGATGGTTAGTTCGTTAATTCCTAGGTCGCAATTTGAAGAAAGAGACTGTACTTTATTGAGAAGAAACAAGGATAATTTAGAATACGCGTTAAGTACAAAAGGTGGGGTGGAACAGTTTATTAGGATGGGGCGTTATTATTACACACACACACACACATATATATATATATATACAGTCGAACCTCCATATATCGAAGTAGCAAAATGCCGGAAAAAATTCGATATATAGAAATTTCGATAGATAGAATTCATCTTAGTGTTATCATAATTCTCCTAAAACGTTAAAATTAAAGCTAATTTTTGTATACAAAACTCCATTTCTAATTTATATGCGAATCACATTAAATGAAAGTTAATAACTAAAAAATCAATTAATATGAAAGATTTATTTAGTACCATATACCTTTAAAAAAAAAACAATAATCCAGACAGTGGTTACAGTCATAACAGCTACATTCTTTTAAAAAAAACTACGAATATCTTGCTGAACAGCCAGTTTAGCGGAAAGTTCATTAAAAAAATGCTCGCATTTATTCAGTCCTCTAAAAACTTCATCAGGGACAATTTCCGAGAATTGCAGACCATGACGTATTGTTTCAAACGCCAAAAATTGGAAGATTTTATTCTAAAGTTGAATAAGATCTCCCAATATGTCGTGAAATAAATTTCGATATATAGAGATTTTTTTGATATATAGAAACAGTTTTTCTATGTAATGAACATGGAAATTTGCAAAGAGTTCGATATATAGAAAATTTCGATATGGGGAAGTTTAATATATGGAGGTTCGATTGTATATATATGTATATATATACAGTCGAACCTCCGACATACCAATTTTTTCCATAGGTTAACACTAAGGTGAGCAAATCCAACAGGGTTAGTACACAAAAGCCTTAGTCGTCTGTTTGAAGGAAAGATGCGAAAGTTTCAAGTACAACAAATACACGTTTCAGCGACCGTATCGTGGCATCCACTCTATTAGGACGTTTTTTAAACGACTGTTATACTGAATGAACATTCCTCTTCTATATAATCGAATATTTATATATATATATATATATATATATATATATATATATATATATATATATATATATATATATATATATATATATATATATATATATATGGCATTAATTGCATACACTGACCGTTGTATTTAATTTGAATGTACTCCGTAGAAAAGCACGGGTATTCAGCTAGTGGACTATATTTTTCTTCAGGCCCTGGAGCATTAAGTGTGATTGTCTCTGAGGGCGATTCAGAAATACCTGCTTGGCTTTGCGAGTTGACCTTAGGCTCACTGACCTGAAGAAAAAGTATTACTAGTTGCCAATTTAAATTTATTATTATGGATTTTGAAAAGCTGTCTTTTTATATAAATTATTTATATTTTAAAATTTAGCTTTGTTTGAAATCATGGTCTCTTTATTTCCTGTATTTCATGTCATGAAATTTAGAAAACATTAATCATACACTTAAGTTTTTTCAATTAAGGTTGTTGTGTTCTAACCCTATTGGATTCGCTCACCTCAATGTTAAACCTATGGAGAAAATGTGTCCAAGGATTGCAGACTTGGATTTAGAGATTTTTTAAAAAAAGTACTCCATAATAGAGAAAAAAATTTTACACATTGAGGCATTTTTTTTTCTTAATGCAAATGATTATTCTAAAATTTAAATTATTCGGGGAAAAAATCTGGTATACTGTATTTTAAACGCTCCTAAATTCCTTTGGTGGACGAAATTTAAAATAAATCGTGTTGCAAGGTGAAGAAAAATCAGACTATCTGAAAATACATTTTTATTGGATTATCAGCATTTATGTAACTGTAAATAGTAGACAATTTTTTCCATAGGTTAACACTAAGGTGAGCAAATCCAACAGGGTTAGTACACAAAAGCCTTAGTCGTCTGTTTGAAGGAAAGATGCGAAAGTTTCAAGTACAACAAATACACGTTTCAGCGACCGTATCGTGGCATCCACTCTATTAGGACGTTTTTTAAACGACTGTTATACTGAATGAACATTCCTCTTGCAATTTTTATTTTTTGAGGGGGTGGATGAGTTGGTGGGAGTGGGGGAGTAAGGGTATGCTAATTTAAGGTTTTTTTTATCCTGGAATGACCGAAAACCTTTCACACTACAGCTGTCTATGTGTAACACCACATTTACACAGTCGCGCTAGCGGCGATTAGAATCGCGGGCGGGGGGGGGGGGGGAGGTGCAAGGTGAACGTGTAAACGGTGCGCACACCGTTCACCCCGCTATTTTCCTCGCCAATCGTGGCGCTCGCTTCGGGTGCGGTTTTACTGGCACGAGTCGAAAGGGCGAATGACGACAGGAAGTCAGTGTTCGAATGAAAAGCAAGAGGTGCGAATGTGAGAACGGTCACTCGCGTCGATGCAGGAACGTGACGAATGTCTCGCGAATGTCTTGCGGGTGACGAGGGGAGGCGGGAGAGCGAATGTGTAAATGTGGCATAATACCATTTCTGAATTTAAGTTTTGCAATTAGCAGCCGCCCGTCGGGGTTCAGTAAGAGAAAATATTTCTGTTATTTGAAATGGTTCCATCAATTGGGAAGCTTTTCGAACATTTATTCCTCCCTCGTTTATTCATTAAATTTGTCTATCATAGAAGCGGAAATTTTGCTTCCCTGCATCGCATCCTGTTGGTCTGCACACCAGAATCTGCAGCTTGCTGTACTGAATCTTTATTCTTTACTTCGGTAAAGTGAATACTGTTAGGATTATTAAATAGTTTAGCAATCTTCATTTATGAAAATGCTTTCTTATCCACTTTATTTAAGATATTTTCAGTCTCAATGAGTAAAGCTGAGTTCTCAATCTTGAGTAAAGGAGGTATAATTTGCTAAATATAAAAAAAAACTACGTCCATTTGACAGTCCTCTTCCAAAATCCCACTCCAGTACACGCTACTATCTAACAAACACTCATTAAATAGGGAAAAGGGAAATAGTGTGTGTCGATCACTTCAAGAAAAAAGTTTCTATTCCCATCCTTTAGTTCAGTGGAAATGGATGAAGGAACTATTTTACAGCCAAATCCGCCCACAAGAGAAACCCCCAAATGTAAAATCTCAGTAGGAGTCGATACGTACTTAAGTTAACCTTGGAAATCTTCAATCTTGTTAAGTCTTGCAAATGTTTAATCTTGTCTTCAACCTTGTTACCTTGTTAAGTATACCTTGTTAAGGTATTAGGAATTTTTCTCACAACATTTTCTAATCACTGATTAAAAAATTAACAGTTTTGTATTCTGTTTTCTGCATTTGAAAATAAATTTTTAAATACACTGTGCCTGCTTTTCAAAAATCTTTTATTTTAATTTCATATTTTCAAGAAAACAATTTTAAGGAGTACGAACTTTTTATTTAAATGTATAAAAAAGAAATGAATTATATGTAGAAAAGAATTTATATGTATAAAAAAAGAAATCAGGAATATGCATTTGTTAATCTGAAATTAGAAAAATACTGAGTGGAAGATTCCCCATCACTTAAAATGGGTATTGAAGATCTGCAATGCCAACTCTTGCACCATATTAACCATAAACGAAGTTGTTGTAGCTTAACTTTTCTTCAATGGGAATATCCAAGTAAAGAAATCGACTTCTGTATCAAGGGAAGTGTGAAGAGAAGTACGCGACTCCATTTTTATGGCATCATAAGGGCCGAGGTTCTACTTAGTCCGCTGCCACCACAATTTTGACCGAGTACCTCTCAGGGGTAACATCTGGTGGGTTTGTACCCTCCTCCATCCTGTACCACCCCGCTAAAGGACTTTCCGGCCTACAGATTTACTGTGTCCATACCCGGCGTAGACAACGAAGTATTTAATGAAGACCATTAGGGGTGGTTGTCGATGTTCGAACCGAGTTCCCTCAGTCCGAAATCCTACTAGGATGTCCCAAGCCCAAACAACACGTTTTTTGGATGACAACTGTGCACCATGAGTAGATTTTCCCACTACCAAAATATCTTTTAAAATGCTCAGATACATCCATAGCGCCAGATATCCATCATCTAAGCACCCCGAAGACCTTCTTTGAAGTTAACGGTTAGCTTAGAGACCCCTGTAAGTCCCCTTATAAAACCCTATAGAGCCCCTATATAGGTCATGACCTATATAGGGGTGATTCTATATAAGAAGGACCCCACCTTTGAGTGCATTCTTTGGTAGGTGTGAGCAGTTAGTCCTAATTTTTTAGCGCTTAAATACGATTTGTTTAGTTAGAAATCTTGTCCGGGTCAACATTAAACCCTAAGAAATTTTGTACCTTTGCTTGAATATAATTCTCGCTTGCCGTTGGAAGAAAAAAAGGTAGTATTTAAATTTCCAATCGACCATGGAAAAACAAAGGATAATTGATCGGATGACTTAATTTCGGTTGATCCCGCCATCCAGAAATCTGAACAGATCCAGAAATCATCAGCACGAGACGTGTTCAACTAAATAAAATGTATTAAAAATCTAACAATCTATATCATTCTGTTACGTGGACTTTACACTGATTTTGCAGAAATATATGATAACTGCAAATTAATAACGATTATTAGCACAACTACAATCAAATTTCTAATTCATCGCTTGACAGAGAACCCCTTTGATATCCCAAATAAATAGTACAGAGGATGTTAAAATCAGAACAAAAATGGGAAATAAAACTCAAAATGTTTCCAGCCGAAAAGCATCCATGGAGATAATTGTCGTGTTTTCTTCTTTTAATACCAGCGCTTTGAGAGAAATGGGTACGGCTCGAAACATAAAGAACGTCTAGCTGACCATTGTTCCTGCAAATACTAAATTCGCCGTAGTTAGAAACACAAAGAAAATAGGTTGAGTCACGCTTTGCGTTTATGGACGATAAAAGATTCTGTATCCCTTAGAATGATATTGTTTCCTGGATTATACGCTCAAAATAACTCATTGACATATCATTTCTAGGTACGAAGTATTTACTGGATGCTGATTATTTATGTGAATCGTACACAGAAAAAAGGATGAGGGGTTTTTAATGACGCAATAACTAATGAAGGGGAGAAATGGGCTGATCTTTCAGAAAAGAAACGAGAAAAGATAAGAAATCTTCAGAAATGATATGGAAATAAACGTTGAAGGAATTATATTATTATTTTTATCGTTTCTACCAGGAAAAGTTATTTTGGGGTGTTTAAAAAATAATTGATCTCCACACACATAGAAAAATTGTTTTTCTTTTAAATACCATGTTTTGCGTACCTTAATTGAACACCATATTGAACACTGTATCCTGAACTATTTGTTGTCTCTAAAAACACTTTCTATCAAATTATCGTTTTGCAACGAAAGAGTTTAATGGGATACATTGAAAAATTTAATAGACGTGGGTATAAGAATATGCATGCATGCATATACATGTTCTTAACTGTAATTTATATTGTATATGAAAGATAAACATTCAAATTCATTCGATAACCTAAGGATCTGAAACACTTTAAGATTTTCTTTTGCTGTGTTTATGGACTATAGAAGCTGTGATACCATCCACGAACCTATAATAATGCATCTGGGCTGAAATAATTAGAAATGAGTAGAAGAAATGAGTCTATTTTATTGAATTTAGGAATTATAAGATTAACTCTCCAAATATTTGGTGTCTAGACATAGTATCATAAAAAACTATTAGCTTGATTATCTCCATTCAGAGCCAAAATGCTATTATCACATCGCAGTTGTTGTGTAAATTTATTTCTAAATTCACCAATTTTTTATTAAGTGCCTGAAGATACAAAATAGTAAGAATCTAAACCATTTCGCAATATACGGAAATATTTCTGTGAAGGAAATTACCTCCGTTACAATTTCAATTCTTCGAAAAAAAAATCATTAATTCCTATGAAAACATGTTCAAAGAAAGGGACTAAATATTGCTCAAATCATATTTATATAGGTTTAGTCGTAGCAAATACAAAGTATCAAGTTACATTTAATTCGCTATTATAATCGGATAATTGCTCCAATTAGTTCTTTTAAATTCTCTCTTCTATCTCCTAGTTCACTGTATATTTTTGTGTTTAGTCTCAGAAAGTAAAGACACAACAAGCTACATACTAATTAGGAGAAAAATCGTAAGCATAGAATGAGCATTATCTGTACATTAGCGGATGCCATCTGGAAATTGATTTAATAAATATTTTCTTTGAAATGTGGAAGACCTGTCAAATATTGGCAAATAAAACAAAAATAAGTATCGGGAATTACGATTCTTATTCAAACTCGCATTTCTTATTCGATAATTTATTATCCTTCATTCCTTTTTCAAACTTAGGTACAATGACAATATCGCAAAAAAAAAATTGGTCATTATTTAGAAATTAGAGGCGGCACACTGAGACGGATTTTCAATTGCTTATTAAAATAGTTTCTATGAAATCGTCAATTCCTCATACGCATACGAACTTATAAATTAAGTTTTGCGAATTGCACCTGATTTTCTTTTTCCCGCTACAAATTTAATCTTCATTAGCGTAAAGCCACGTTAATGCTGTGATTGATTGTAGTTGCTATCAATAAGTATAGAGCTGCAAAGAGTGTTAACTTAATCCTAATATCCTTTCCTGGCGTACAGAGCTAATAGCAGAGAGAATGTTTGCACTTTCTCAAAAATATATTGATGTTTAAATGAATAAATCCTTAGTTAAGTCGGGACACAGAATAACATTACTCATGAATAGGTGTTGCAGAAATTATTGGAACCGAAAACCTTAATTGTAGAACCGGGTATTCGAAATTCGTAAATCTTAGGTTTAAAAATTTGTATCTTAATGGGGATAAACAGTTTTACCATTCTTCACAATTTATCACTGTCTAGATCTTTCAAGCTCTTTGTCTTAAGCACATTCACAGTATTGACAACTAGATCCTCCTCAGCCATCTCAGAAGTCAATCCCCTCTTGCTGTCAAAAGGTATGCCATTGAGTGTCATTACCTTTTACTGATAAAATTTTCATTGTTTGCTGAAATTTTCTTTACTGTAGTTATAAGCAGCAAAAATGTATTGTATTTCATTATTTTAAAATTATGCATTCTAGTCTTCGACGAATTTCTAATCTAGTGGCATGTTGGAAATAAAAACATAAAATCTTCATAGAGAATTCGATAGTTTCGTGTTTTAGAACCCAATTTCCTTAAATTTAGTTAAATTAAAATAAATTGAAAGTAGGTGTATTTTCCCCTTACCCCATAAACTAAAATTTTTTACATTATAACTGAATATAGTTTTTTCATTAACATTTAACGCAAATGTTTTGTGGTTCATGTATTATTCTGTGTATTATTCATGTATTATTCATGTATTATTCATGTGGTAATTCCCGGGTGACCGATTCTGGAAAAAACTTGGGGAATCGGACTAAAAATTCAGGATCGAAACCCGATTCCGAATTTTTAGTCCAGTTCTGCAATTCCTACTCACGAATCATATAATATGTTCTCATCGCAACTTTAAAGGATTACATAACAATTTAATTAACAGAGTATGTAGTATAAAAATGACTCTTTATTCTCGGGAGAGGTTACAGTTTAAATTGAAACTTTCGTATGCGAAATATTTTTCAGATAAAACAGGATAGAACCAGACTAGAAACACTTACTTCACGTACTTAGTATCAATAAAACCCAATCAGAGTGCAAATTCGAGGGGCTACTTGTAAATATCCTATCGCATCTACTCCATAATTCTGAAAATAAAGTCTCCCCTGTTCCAGGCCCTGATATTTGAAAAAATACACTGCATAAAAAACTGCATAAATTTGTAAAGGTAACAAAATTCTGCTTAAGGTTGTACTTCAATAGGCACTGCACGTCTTGAATCGGACTGATAAGCTAGAAGAAATTTGTCTGTCAGATTTTTTTTAAATAACAGATTAACAAATGTGTATTTATAAATTCCGTTTTCTGCATTTGAAAAAGTATATTTAAACGCGATCTTCAAAAATCTTTGTTTTTCCAAAATCTTTATATCTTAATTTAATACTTTCAAATAGCAATTTAAACTTTGCAAAGAAATACAGGGTGTCCATAAATTACTGTCGGGGTTTCCTTACCTCATAACTTTTGATTAAAGAACATGATGAAAACCATTATTTCATATTCGTAAAGTACAACTCAAAAAGATTTTTTAATAGCACAAACAAAGTTGTGAATACACGAATTAATGAATTAGGGGCACAAAGTTGGATAGTTTCAACATGACGGCTTTTCGTGTCACTTAACACATCGAGATGGAACTCATGTTCTCGCCAAGTGTTCTCCAACGTTTGCGATGGAACACTTTGGATCGCACCAGCAATTCTGCTCTTGAGTTCATGCAGTGAGAGCACAGAGGTTTTGTAGACAATATCCTTGACGTATCCTCACAAGTAAAACTCCAGCGGTGTGATATCTGACGTTCTCAGAGGCAATATTCAGAGGCTATTCTCAGAGGCTAATTCAGTCTAGTACACACCATCTCTTGGGAAAGGTCATGTCCAGGAACTTATGTACAATTATGCTTGAATGTGGTGGTGCACCATCTTGCTGGAATATCACATGTGGCTAACGGTATTGCAGCTGGGGAACCGCATACAACTGTAGCATGTCCAGGTAACTCACAGAGTTTACTGCTTTCTCGATAAAGAAAAATGGCCCGATAACTTCAGTGTACCTTCGGGGCCATCTCTTTCCAGTTCTAGATATGTGTGAGGGTTCTCTAAGCCTCTCTGGACTGCGAAGAAACATTTCTTGGACGAGATGAACATTGTCCTGTGAAGTGCTCGGTCTTCCCGCTCCTCTCTGGAGTAGGCCGCTACCCATTTCCTGAAGCTGCTTTAACCAACGTCGGATAGAATTATCTGCGAAGGCAGTTTTCTTCTGTACGTTCTCCTCTACAGAAAAAAACTGCCTGTACTCCTGTAGCGGCGTTGTGTAGTGGTAAAGGTTATACCGCAAGTGCTGGAGAACACTTGGCGGGAACTTGAGTTCCGTCTCGATGTGTTACGTGCCACGAAAGGCTGCCATTTGGAAACTTTCTAACTTACAATTCATTGTGTTCATAATTTATTAATTTGTACATTCATAACTTTGTGCTATTAAAAAACGTTTTGAGTTGTACTTTATAGATTTGTAATAATAATTTTTGTCGTGTTCTTAAATCAAAAGTTATGAGGTAAGGAAACCCCGACAATAATTTATGGACACCTAATAGAATTCCAACATTTTATGTTCTGTAAAAAAATTATCTGCGGAAAACTATAAAATCAATGCGCTCATTATTTAAACGTTTACCTTCATGTGCAAATAAACATCATTCAAAAGTACGCATTTGCTAATCTGTGATTGGAAAAATTCCCCATAGCTTAACACTTGGATTGAAGATTTTCCATATCGACTGTTGCACTGCCTTAAAACCGACATAACAGTATAAACCTTCTTCTTAGGAGAAACGGCTTTTGGGCTCTATACGGTAAAGGTGACACAGAACCGGATTTGGAAGCTTAATCAGATGAGTGGAAATGATGAGCTCACTTCTGAATCTCCATTACGAATTGATTCTATTTAATATCACAATTTAAATGCAAGTTTTCTGTGCTCTTTCTTTATGGGTACGTAATGTCTTTATATTAAATTTATTTTTTGTCTCACAAGACACGGGGGTTTCTGTTTTCTCTATTATAATAAGGAAAATGTGAACTAACTGCAGCTATGTGAATACAAATGAGGTCCACTTGTAGGGCATTTCTTACATATCAACAGAGAATTTTTTATCAACAGAGAATTTTTTTTTTAACTTTGGGCCTCTTCAAACAACTGATGCAATGGAAATAAGATTAACGAAATAATGACGTACGACATAATGTACTTAATAAAAATTATTAACAAACAAAAATGATAACGTAGTAATCTTACAGGAATCAAGATTTTGCCATAATTCTTTGTTTTGATTTTTCTGTCGCTAAAATTTAATGTTAAAAAAAATTAAACGAAAATTTATGCTGTAATTCCAGGCATTGAACAGCGGTTCTTTGGTATGTCCATCAGCATTTTTTTATCGCTACAACTTATTATATGGCCGAAACTCAAGTATAAGTCTCCTGCTAAATACACTGGAGATGCACGTATGAGCCTAACAGAATCATCTCTTAAATAAAATAAGTTTGGATCAAAAGAATATAAATATTCCATTCCAAAATGTTTCGCATTTTTACCGAGATCGGCAAGGTTTTCAGTAAAAGAAGAAGAGTATGTAAGTATAGTAGTATTTCAGTATATGTAGTAAGTATTTCAGTAAAAGAAGAAGAAAGAGTATGGAAGGTTCAAACTAGCGTGCCTGACGAATTTACAAGACTTTCTGTCTATCTACCCATATTTACATCGCAGCTTCTGAACTCTGTCACAGAATTTTTCGTCCATGCAAATTTATCAGTGAATGCACTATTAATATGTGCGGAACTCGAATAAAGTACAAACGCGGGTAAGGCTGAGCTGACGTAATAGGCATTTTGAGGCTCATTGCCGCCAAATGCAGTGGTCATTTTGATCTGATAATAAATGTTTTTCTTCTCCTTTTTACTTTTACTAAATGGTTCTGTTGGTAAAAAGTAAAATGTTTCACGGAGTTTATAAATATGGAATAGAGACAATAATCCCCATTATCTCTCCCTTATCTCTAATTTGAATGTTAAATGAGTATTCTCCCCCCCCCCCCAAAAAAAAAAAAAAAAAAAAAAAAAAACTAGTAATAGTTTGAGAATGTTCGTTAAAAGATATATTTTTTAAAATTCCTATACTCGCGTGAATGAATACCGCAAATAAGTTTATAAAGAAAATAATCGTACTCCTACAGAATCTGGTAAAAGATGGACATTTTCGAAATCAAGCGAGAAATCATTGTGGCAAGGGGTATATTTTGGCAGGATTGGGAAACACCATCGACAGTGACGAGTCAACCAGGATATTTTAGGAGCTCTAAGCGAAGGGCAGAAGATTGAAGCACAAGGAAGCTACGGAATCAAATTGATTTTTTTCCATACGTGTTAAGGCCGCGTCACATTGCATCAGGAGCATTGCGTTACTACGTTGTGTTCTAAATTGTTGACGTGACCTGTGATTGGTTTGACATATCACGTGGTCAATGAATTGAGTTCTGTGATTGGTTTAAATTTTTTTAGCATTGACGCTACATAACGTTCCGGATTCAGTGTGAACAGACCCTTAGACTGAGCTTACGCCTATATCGCCTGGATGACATCAAGTTGTAGCTTCTGTCGGCTAATATAGATACAAAATAAACTTCAGTATATTTATCTAAAGCATTCATCTGCTTATTTATCTGAATTCACAAAGCCGACAAAACTTTATCCCAAGAGACTTAAAAGCGCTTGTTTCAGCCCCAACAAGAAAAATCCATTTTCTTCAAAACTACCCTAAAAACTTCTTTATCATAAATGATTAGGACGGAAGAAAAAAAATCGTAAAACCAACCCGTTACCCGTGGTTTTTACTAATGCAAAGAGCATGTCAGCTGGAAACCAAGAGAAATTAAGTCACGCTCTGCGTTTATGGACAATAAAAGAAAGTTACTCGCCTCAAACCTATCTTGTTTCTTTCAAATGATACACCGTAAATATTGAGCTAATGGCTTCCGTGTGTTTAGATATTACGTACGGACTAAAAAGGAAAGGGCTTCTCTTATATATCATCCCAGACAATAAGCCCTTAATACCAGAGCTGTAAATAAAGGGCGGTAAAATTAAGTTTGTGAATTCCGGAGAATGATGCTCGATATAAATTTATTACTCCCACACACGCAATGATCGGCAATACTATCAGAGAACTAGAGGAATACCAATGGAATAAATACAAAATTTACTAGATTTATTTATCAATGATAAAAGGAAAAGTTGATAATATTAACAGGAGGAATTTTTTTTTCTTCTTTTTGAGTTCTCAAGCAGAAAAACATATTTTGCTACTATTGAGGTTTCCTCCCAAATTCATTTGAGGATTGTAGCTTGTAATCCATATTGACACATATTTTTAGTTTTTATTAGTATATATATAGGGGACCTGAGGTTGCCTAGGGGTAGCTTGAGGCCCGAGGTAGCTCAGTATTGGCGCGTTGGGCTTCTGACTACGGGGTGCTCAGTCGAATCCTGAAGATCGTCATAAAACACCCACATGTCTAGGCCGGAAAGTCCTTCCACGATGTCAGAGAGGGGGGGGGGGTGAGGTTCGATCCCTCCAGTTGTCCCCCTTTGGGTGGTTCTCGATGAAAATGAAGCTGGCACCCAGGGAGCAATGTTGACTCACCTGATTAAAAAGTAGTCAACACTTATCGTGGTTCACGTATGTCAGGAATCAGCTGGTTGAGCGGGATAATACGAAACAAAACATTTATTTAAAAGTTCTTGGACAACACATTTACACATTTATATTTACAAAATAGGTTAATATAGCATTACGTCTTGAAACTTGTCTCCTTTAAAACAATAAAAGCCGTCGTTTAGACTTGCACCTAACATTATACTCAAGTACGTCTCGACTGGATTCAACCTCCGTCTTATCTGCACTCGTTCTGCATTCGCTCTCCATTCGTTCTGCATGCGATCTGCCAGTTCTGGCTATTCTGCCCTCTCTGCATGCGTTCTGCCTTCGTTCCGCTGCCTCTGCTTCTTCTTCTCGCTTCTTCTTCTTCTTCTCGTCACGAATCAAAGTTCAGTCTTAAATGGAGCGAAAGCTTCCCATCAGCATGACGTCACGGGCGAATAGAATATGAATAATGAGGAGGGGGAAGGTGGCTTACTCTACACTCGGCCATTCCTGCTTCTCAGCAGGTCCTCCTGACGACGGGAAAACATCTAAAAAACAAAAAGAAATAAAGCAAAGCAAGCAAAGAACACAAATGAATGCCACTATAAAGATAGACAGTTTTTGATGATCCCAAAACGCAACTGGTACAGTTTTATTTTTTCTTTCTCTCTTCTGTCTGTAAGGTCAAACCAAATTAAAACTTTACATTGTCTCCACGTAGCCATGGTTGGAGGAATTCAGCACAGGTGGTAGTGTGAGTAGGTCCTTCATGACAGCCTTC
>OU015492.1:123770443-123867943 GCA_907164885.2 Dolomedes plantarius | reverse complement strand
TTATATATATTATTATATTATATATATATATTATATATATATATTATACTATATAATATCTATATTATATATATATATATACTATCTATATATATATATACTATATATCTATTATAATATATATATAATATATATATATATACTAAAATGTGGTAGACACTTGTCATTTCGACATTCGCCCGTTCCCTACTATGAACTTGTTGGCTTTTTTATTATAGGATATACGTATAAGTGTGTCATAATTACTTCCTATAATGGTGGTGAAGTTAATTCCTTTGTCTGGATTCGCACCAGAGCCCGTTCCGTGGATGCTCCGGACGATAATCACTATACGTTGAGGGTGGCTATACGCACACACATACATATACGTATATACATGTACATACATGTATAGTCAACCTCCCTCCAGAAGATACCTAACACTGGTTTTACGGCCTGTTTCTCGGGGATCTTCTCTTCGGAGGAAGGCATACACTTACCTACATGCATACATGCATAAAGGCAAAATTATTGGTGCCTATATGCATAAAGGTAAAATTATTGGTGCCTAAGTGTAGCGAGGAAGTGACTGAGGAAGTTAAACATCCAATAGAAAGCTCTGCGTTAAAAAGGGGAAAAAAACTTAATTCCGAAATTAACAATGAATAATAAAGAGGTGTTTTTTTTATTTTATCCCTTCTTAACACTGATCAATCAGCAACTTTCTCTCTAAAGTCAGAGAAAACGTACCCCATTTAGCAAAAAAAAAAAAAAATCTATAAAAGAATGAGATCCATTTTTAAGTAGCATCTTTTGACTTTTTTGACCTGGAAAAACTGTCAAATTTGTAAAGGGTACTGGTTTTTTTAATGTACTTTGTTTTTCCATTTCTAAATATTTCAAATAAATGAATTTCCCTAATTGGTTTCTTTAAGCAGTAAATTTGGCTTTTCTGCAAAACTTCCCTTTTTATCAGATATTCATAGTTTTTTCTATTCGTGTTTACGCTCAGACGAAATGGGTGAAAATATGGAAAACAAAAACTTACATTTAACAAATTTTTCTTGAAAACGTATTCTGTCTTTATAAACAGATTTTCCCCTGAATTAATAAGCAAAGTCTTAGAAAATATTTAAACACTTTTTATAGTCATGATCTTTCGATATTTGTTGTACTTAAAAAAAAAATTCTAAAACCCCATCCCTCAGGAAGACCTAAAATAAAAGTTAAAGCTAAGAAAAAGATAGTTCGTTTTGAAATTTGCAGAAGGAAAAGAAATGCTTTGAAATGATTTCAGATTGAAGCCTACCAGAGCTGGTATCAGGATTTTTATTTCTGAGAACTGCTCAGAAACGATCTTTGTTTGTTAGCTTTGTGATCTGAAACATATCATTCCCTTTTGTACATGCTTTTAGGCATTGATTTTCCGTGCTCAGTTTTGAAAAGAAATGCTAGAGAGTAGTCGAATAAAACTAATGATTACTTCAAAGAGAGAAGAAGTTGAGCCCAAAAATGATTGAAGATAGTATACTTCATATTTAGATATACACATTTAAACGTGATTTATGACGAAAATTCATGAAGTTATGAGTCTTTGTTTTGCGTGACTGATAATTTAATACCTTTTTCTATTAATTATTTCAACTTTACAGAATTCATTTTACTTTAACCTAGTTTCTGAAGTCACTTTTAAACTGAGTGGGCATGACATTTTCCCATTTAACGAATTTTCTTTTCCTGTTTATTCTCAAAAAGGAACCTTAAGCTTTCTGTTTACCTTCCTGCTTTTCAAAGTACTTTGCAAAGTACTAATTTTCATTATGAATCCCGTTAAAATGTACTTATGATACTCTGACTATTTAACCACTGAGCATTGTTCCGTTCTGCTTTAAAAATTCCTAGAGCCTCTTTTTGTAGTACTGACTAATTTAATTATGATGATTATTTTTTCAAGTTGATCTTTTCATAGGTTTTACTTCATTAACTGTGACTTTGCTTATTAATTTACCGTTGGCATTGGATTTGAATGAAAAATTTATCCTTGAAATTTTGCTAGTATGTCCTCATGTTAGTCAGCAGGTCATTTGCTATCAAACATACCATACTAAGGACAGAAAAAAATGCCATAGAAAACCGGTATTATCTTAGCAACAGTGCCATTTAGTTGTGGAGGGATGGCCTTGATATCAACTGATTCGCAGAAATAGGCGACATAAAATGCCAAAAGTTGATGAGACTTATATCTATTTATTAAATGTACATAAAATAACCGAGTGTTTAGATACATCAGTCGATTCTCATCAACTTTGCTCATACAAAGGATATTCTGGTTTGGACCCGTGTTACTGAGAAGGGGTAACTAAACCTCGGCGTGTTTAGACTAGTATAAAAATCAGTTAAAAGGACCTCGCAAAGAAAGTTTCAAAACCAGTTTTAAAGAATAATATTTCCAAATTACAGCCCTCAAGAATGGGAGTTCCTCTGTACGATTCTTCAGCTACTCATTGTCTTCTAAAACGAATAAAAATTTCTCAACGATCAAAAATTTCATCATACCGCTCAGAATACAAAAGGATTTCTGAAGGATTAAAACGTGCTGAACTTCAGGCCTCAATTGTGGTTACCAATCAGTTTTGTAGTTGCATCTGGAAATACACGGAAAGCGTGTAATACTAGGAAAAGGAACTAAAAAAGAGAAAATTTCCTACCCTGATTAGCCAGGAAAGGCAATAGCCGGACGATATAGGTCCGGTCTAGCCCCACTGGCTAGGGTGGTTATGTTCGGAACCAGTATCCACGGGTTCGGAAACCGTCGTAGACATGCGTGTTAGCAGATGTACGGAATTGGATTAAAACTTGAAGTCCCGTCAGTTTAGTCTACGTCTTGCTAAAGGTGACACTGGTGCTCAAACCAACCAACCAATAAAAGCAATAAAAGAGATGAAGAAAATCCTTTGAAAGATTGAGTTTTTTATTTTATCTAATTAAATAGAGAAACTGATGAACATATTTGAACAAATGGACAACATGTTTGAACGAATGGAACTTAAATTTTGCACTGTTTTTCAGTTGACTTCTAACTATAATACCATGCAGCTTTAACGATTCTTTCATGTTTATTTATACATGTGTTAATATAGGTGTAGGATATAAATTCAATACGTGTTGTTATGAATACAATATGAAAATGAATGCAAATTTTATCTTTTTCTTTCTTTTCAACCTCTTCTTAAACGCATGGTAAACTATCTCGCCAACATGCATTTGCATAAATCAAAATCCTGCGTATTAATGCATTCGTAGATAATTTCTTACTGTGCATCTATACACTTACAGTTGCGAATTGGTGCACAATGGTTGGACCTTTGCAGTACGTTTATAATCCAACATGATAACTGTCCTTTAAATTTAGATCCTACGTACCTATAATGGCACAAAGTCCATGTCACTGAACTTGCAACTTTCATTTACCCCCAAAATATCAGTAGACTGATCTCGATTTTCTGTTTTTTGTATATAAAAACAACACCGAACAGCTACTGAATTCAAATGACACGTCTTCATTTCTTTCATTTGATTGAATTTCGTACCTTTCTCTGAGAGCGTGGAATCTCCTAAATTTGGGTCAAATTCTGCTTTTAGAAAATTACTTTTCCTCGTGTTTTTTTTTCTATTTTCAACTCTTCTTCCAGTCCAAAATCAATGGAATTTCGAAAAGAATAAAAAAGGACCACGGCCGAGCTATCTCTACAGATTTAGCTTTTATTATTGTTTCTGTCTTTTTGAAGCCTTTTTTCTTTATTGTATATTTCATAGATATTTCCTTTTTACCCCGTGTATTTCTATGAATCTGAAACTAGTACAAAAATCTTGCTACTTTCATATCTCGATATAATATCTTTTCATTTCCTTTGGCAAAATCTTGACTTTGACTCTGTTCGGCGTCTTTTTTTTTATTTATTTTGCCCATTGAATCAAAGACATTTTGATTTTGTAATAAAATTTAATCTTTTCTGTATTTTGTTTCCAGGAAAGATGTCGCAGTTCAGAAAATTGATGATTAATGTTGTTTTTTTGTGTTATACACTGGTATAAAAAACGTGTATTCTGATATTACCGATAATCCAAGTCTATTAGTTTGAAAGATTTTTCACTTATGAACAGGAGTAGAGGAATGCTTCAAAGTAAGAAACATAACATAAACAGTTATGTGTTATTATTTGTTATCCATTTTTTAAGGCTTTTAACCTGCACAAAGGAAATTTAATTTAGTACGTAGTGGTTTGACAACCGGAAATTCCAGAATAAAAAAAATTTGAATTACTTACAGACACACACACACACACACACACACATATATATATATATATGTGTGTGTGTATATATATATATATATGTACATTGAACACGACTAGAAATATTTTAATTTTAGTATGTCTATTTCCTTCTTTCGATTGTAGTTCCTACATAGAAAATTTTTATACTGTGAAATATAATTCTTAAAATCTATAAAAATTGGCTAGTATCTTAATCCTTAAAACTGAGGCGTATACGTAAAATTTTACATGCAATATACAGCCCTTTGATGATCGCTATCTTGTGCATTTTCGAGATTATTCTTTCACTGACTGTATGTTTGCACACCATTAAAAACTGTATCGTTTTATCTTGCAGCTCTCATGTACCAGGGTTGGCAAGTTTCTTCCAAAGTGGAAAAAACCATGGAAAAAACCGGCTGGAAGAAATAGGTTTCTCGCACTAGTGGAAGAAATGGAGGAAACTGTTTTTCTTTAAGAATTTACTATATAAGTTGCAACTTTGAAGATACAATAAATGCATTTTCTTATAAATAACCTTAAGTAAATTTAATTAGACTTATAAAAATTTAATTAATTATATATGCTAAATTAATAATTTCATCTGTTTTTTAGCCAAGATCAGGTCACACACCTGAACAAAAGAAATTTTATTCAAAATATACAAAATCCATTAAAACTTATACATTTCAATTTAACCAGCATAATTTTTTATTATTTAAACTAATATACGATAATTATTGTATTAAAAAATGTCATCAACATCCTCATTTCCCATACTACAGTGCGACATGGTATAACAAAAAAAAAAGTTTTTTAGCAGTAGGATGCTGCAATCGGTTTCTCAACTTACAAGGGATGAATGCAAAAGATGAAAAAATTCTTTGGATTAAAATGGGGGAGAGGGAAATGAATTTGTCAGTATCAGCTTATACAAAGGATTGCATTCTCAAAAAAATATTAATAATATCTTTAATATTAATTAAGTTATGCACTTTAGATTTGATATAATATTATGCTTTGAGTTTAATTATCTTATATAGTTAATATATTTTAATTTTGATTTTGAGCATCTGTTTTGTTTTCTGTTCGGTTTTTCCATTTCTTCCAATTTTTTCCATTTCTTCCAGTTTCTTCCGGAAGAAACCCAACCCTGTCATGTACTCAAAAATATTCTGGAGAATCATTAAATGTTTGCTTTTACTGTATGTGATTATGTTTACTCTTCAAAGTCCCAACATTTCATTTACGCAATACTTGTTACTTCAAGTGCCCTTTTTGGCTATAAAAATTGCCGTAAAACAACAAGATCTCGATTTTTCTAAATTAAGGTATCCGTACATCTTTAAAGCGGAATTTTCTATCAAAACATCGATTTTCCACTTATACAATAATATCAAAGCGAGTTCTTTTATCTTTCTATTTCTGTTTGAATTATGCCTCTATCCTTACTAAGAGCCGAGTAACAGCAATTTTAAAATTGTCAAGGAATTTTATAACCAAAAGTACCTTTTTCTCAAAATGAGCTTTTTCACCATTTCTCTTGACGCAAAACATCCTACAGTAAAAAGTTATGCTTGAGTAGTTGCTCTTCAAATGTTTATAAAGGGAATAAAGTACTCTCATCTCTGTTGATTAATTAGTTTTTTGTTTACACAGGTAGGGATTGCAAATGACAATGAATTTAAAGCAATTTTTATGTGCATTGGTACTGAAACTGCAACAGCTTCTGAGATAAACAGAATATTAACTTGAGAACACTCTATACCCTATTGAAAGTTACTATCTTCATTCTCGAATTTATAAAAGGATAATATATTTGTTTATTTTTGAGTTACCATGTTTTACAAAACTCAAATTTGTACCCTGTTTTCCCAGTTTTTCCCCTTGAAAAAATTATTTTAATGTAACAGTTAAGTTTTTTTAAGTTTTAACTTACATGTCATTAAAAAATGGATTAAAAGCCAAAATTAAAAGAATTCGAAAAATAACCTCTGAAGTTAAGGTATCTCTAGGTTAAGGTATCCGTACTCTGAAGGTGTACGGATACCTTAACCTAAAAGATAAATATAATTTTGAAAAACTAAAGTAAATACACATACTTATGTAAATAGTCCTTACCCACACAAGTGGCAATTCCCATTAATGATATTCGATCATTTTCATAAATTTAAAACACTAATTTTGCTATACAATGAAAGAAATATTTAGGAAATCGAAGTTTATTTTTTAAAAAAGAAAAAAAGTGTAAAGTTATTTGTATATTTACAGAGATTATTCAGCTTTGAATACAAGCATAAAATATTAAATCGATTTCTGGTGTATAGTGGTGATTCCTTTTGCTAGAAAAAAAAATCAAACGGCCATATTTGAGTTGACATTCACAATCGATTTCTCCATATTTCTTTGCATGAAAAATCATCATTGGAACAAGATAAGCTCGTTAAAAGTGCAAGGCTGATCAACGACACTGCACGGAAGCTCAAGGGTTAAACAGGGTTGTCGAAACTTATGAGTTCTAATCTTGTTCTTTTCCACGTTCTAGTTAGATCTCTCTTTTTTTTAAATGAGATAAAAATATGACTGATGGGTGGGGAGTCGATTATTTCAAACATACAGACTCAATTTAGACATTGCCTCAATTCGTGGAATATTGGAGATAGTAATATAAAAAGAACTCTATAACACACGAGAGATTTACCCCATTGCATTGACGACGAACCTATGACACGTGTTTCAAAGGTGGCACGAAAAATAATTTTACTCGCACTTTTAGGAAACTCTGGCTCGAGACAGAACTAGATACGTAGGCATTGAAATGTAGTTATTAAGATTCAATTGCAGTTCTATACAGAAACAAATGCTTTATTGGTTTCAACTGGAAACTACTGAAATCGAGTGGTTATCGGATAGAATTAACAAAAATACTGAAAATGAAATACTGAGTACTCAAAATTCAAAACCTGTAAACTTCATTTGCTTCTAAAAACTACTTATGTGTCTTTTTTTTACAAGCATGCGAACTGTTATCTTTGAAAATGAGCTTGATGAGGCAGATTTTCAGAAATAAATGGACTGTCGAACCTAGTTCGACAAGTATTTTCCACTAAGTGACTATATATCAGCCAGATATAAAATATTTGATATCCGATATTTATTAACTAAAATTCCATTGATAAATAAATGCCATCAATTTTCTATTGCTCATGCTATAGCATTTCTATCAATATATCTGTGTAAATTTGTTTTCTGTTAATAGCAAAAAAAATTAGTCATAAATATTAATAATCTTTATTCGAAAGTTTTTTTTAAAAATAATAAATTAGCTGGTACGTCAGCACCTGAAGGAATATTGTTTATAAAATTTTGGGGCACGTGCACATGAAAAGGTTCATCACTCCTGCCCCATTGCAAATTACCAACGTGCAATACAGTTAGGCCGTCTGCACACGGAACAACTCAAAAGAAACTGATAACTGACTCCAGTCACAAACCAGTCCGTGATGAGTCGTAACCTATGTAATTGAATAGAGCCACGTGTCGTGGGGTACGACATATATATTAAAAAAAAAAAAGAAAATAGAAAAGGTGCAGAAAAACCAATTAACAAACGGAACGAAAATGGAATAGTAAAATGACGCCAGTCGAGACGAGAAGAATGTTGTGGGGATACAATATGTTAGGAGTTCAAAAAGGGCAGACAACCCAATTAAATCGAACAGTCGGCGGTGCTATGAGAAAATTGGAATGGCAATTGATCAGACAAAAGAGCCGGATGAAGAGAAGAGATTGAAAGGAAACAATTAAGAGTCGAAACAGCGAAGGAAGACGTTGAGATGAAAAGGGAATTGTTGACAAAGAGAAGAGGACCCCACACATAGGAGATGTTCTGGGAAAACACATTTCCTAGAAAAATAGGAATGAGTCAAGGACGGGATTGTTCGAGTATAAAACGCCCCTCACTCTAAATGGTGGAAGGAATGATTAGGGGAGGAACAAGTTAACGAATCAAAAGTGGAAGTATAAAGAAAAAGGTTGAACATGAGAGACGAATAAAAATGTAAAAGACGGGGCGTTGAAAAAATAATAAAAAATAGAGAGAGTGAAAAAAAAGAGGAAATATCAGATTGATGGTGACTCTGAGAGTTGGCACCCAAAATAGAGAGTGGTAGCCTCGTAAGCGCGAAGGCAAAATAATATATATGGGAGATTGCGCCCCGACGTAGCGCATCGCTGTAAGCCGGCAACTCAACGATGAAAGGAGCATCAATGAGCAGCAGAACCGATATAGATTGCTTGAACCCCGCAAGCTAGCCTAGAGAATCCTCGGAGCCGACGTAGATTGCCTGAACCCCGCAAGCTAGCATAGAGAATCCGCGGAGCCGACATAGATTGCCTGAACCCCGGCAAGCTACCTATGAGATGATAAGAGGTGAGACTCGGAACCACGACGGAGTGCCTAATCCCCACCAGCAGCGAATGGAGAACTGATCCGGCCGTTAAAGTCTGACTATTCCTACGTTATTGAGCGAGTCCGAATAGAGACCCCAATAGTCACCTGAATATGCCAGCCAAAGTCCACTTCTGCAGTCTGCAAAAATGGAGGTAACCTTTTATTAACTATTGCCAAATTTCACGAGTTACCCGAGTCTTATATGATAGGCGGAAATTAAGGAATAAGATGATATATTGCGTACCGAAATGATATTAATTTAAATAGATGAAATAATATAGGCAAATAATACATTGATATAATGAGAATGTTTGTAAGTTCAAATTAATAAGAATATAATTGAATGTATACTAATATTTGTATCGTGTGAATAAATTAATGTATTGTTTAAAATCAGAGTAATGGTATCATTGCCTACCACTATAACCAATCACGACCCACCCAAAGAAAAACTACGACACCACGCACACGGCGCAACTGGTTACAAACTCGTCCGACGAGTTTGTAACCAGTTGCGCCGTGTGCGTGGCTCTATTCAATTACATAGGTTACGAATCATCACGGACTGGTTTGTGACTGGAGTCAGTTATCAGTTTCTTTTGAGTTGCTTCGTGTGCAGACGGCCTTAATGATAAGGCCGCATTGCACGATCAAGTATATCCTCCTATCTATTCACTAGAACCTTCAATCATGCTCGTACACCAAGAATTTATAAAAATCCAAGAATTGATATAATTATAGGAATCTCTATCTAGTATAATGGCTTGGCGCACCACGGTCATCTTTTGCAGCACGATGTCTTAAAGGAGTGGATCTAAACTTAAAGCAGACATTGAATGACTACAAACATACATGACTACACTACTCGTATGCCTAAGATAGGATTCGAACTCATAGAGTCGTGTTCTTAAGAATAGCGCTCAATCTACTTGGGCATCTTCCGTCTTGGCATCTGATATGAATCTTCCTGGAGAGTATTACCTTTAAACTGTAAAGTTCGAAACCCCTTGAGAAAACCACCCTGATTATTAAATCAAATCTGTATAAAGTGAGAGAGATCACGTTCAATTTGTAAGTCCGAAAATTCTCCAGGATACGGGAGTGGAGGGCTGAAAAAAGCTGATTCCTCCGTGATGGCTCCCCATATCACCATCGTGCTGTATTCAGAAAATTAAAATTATCTAAAGCATTCAAAGTACAGTGGAATCTCGATCTATCGTTTTTCAAGGGACAGATTGAAACGACCGATAAATACGGGCAAACGATAGATGCGGAAACATAACAAAGCAATATGATCGTTGGGACTGGATAAAATGAACGACACATACGGAAAAACGATGGATCCGAAAACGATCGATCGAGATCCCACTGTATTTATTTTTCAGACCTAAAATAACGTATTTAAAAAAAACAGTCAACAGTTTGGCATATTTCAGTAAGGTGTTCTTCAGATGTGGAGGATCAATGACAACCTTCTCAATTTTTGACCATTTTCTTGTGGAGGGGGATAGTAGCCCCTGCAGTGACCATACCCTTTGTCATACCATACAATTTCCTATGGTCATAATTCCCTAGCCATCTAATGAGTTCTCGAGAAGAATTTTAAACCAAAAGGGATAATATGTTCTTACTAACAGTAGACTTAGTTTATTTCATTCACCCTGACTACTTAATTCACTTGGCCCGAGGTAGCCTAGTGGTAGCGTCGACATTTAGAGCTGATATTGCTAGGGTTCGAACCCCAAAAATAGCCATTAAATACCACCGTGTATAGGTCAGATCTGGACAAGTTACATCTGTAGACCCCAAATTCCTTCTATGAGTTCAGAGAGGGTGGGAGAGGGTACGATCCCCTCCAGATGTCGGCCCTGGGGATGCTCGGTCAAAACTGAGGTGGCTCCTAGCCCAATCTGTGTGCGACCCTTGTGGTGCCATTGTAAACCGGAGCCGTAGTCAGCTAACCTATATGGACCTGGTCTGAAATACTTCCAGGGGGCATTAGAAACAACAACAACATTACTTAATTCTAATCGTACGAAAAGAGGGGATTGGATAGTTTCTGACTTGTGAGACCCCTCCCATATTACTGGTCATGAAAACAACGTCCAGTAACAACGGAGAGAAAGTTTAAAGCAATAGACTTTCTTATAGTACGAGCGGTATGACTTGAAACGGATATGTCAAATGAGAATAGAATTTCTCCAATAACACAATAAACCAAAAGCAGTGCGTTTCATTTGATTAGTTCTGGAAAAAATTCAATAGGATGTCATAGCCGATGAGCCACTAATGCATCCCGGAATATTTAATCTTTTCTATACTTGGGGTATTATTGGAAAGTTCCGGAACATATTATATAAATGCGTATATGGGCGGCCTGAGACTTAAATATCCACTAATAGGGGGAGATGAAAATCTGTCGTGAAAGGGACGCATGTACAGAAAGGATAAGCGAAAGAAAAAATAATAATAATAGAGGATACGAAAAATTTAACCTTCAGTCCGCATCATTAGATAAAAATGAAGCAACGGAAACAAAGAAGTGGAAGAAAATAATTAACGATACAAGTGAAATAATTAAAAAAAGAAGCTGAACTAAATAGAAAAATAAAGAAAAAAAGATCAACAAAACTCATCTATTTTTTTTTTCAAGTATATGATTGAGAAAATAGTGGCAGGTCGTTAATCAAATGTGAAGACTTTAGTATGTATAGCAAAGTTTTATTCAAAATACATTTCAAATATGAAGTTTGAGGAGATAAATTTATATGGCAGAGAATTTGGTTTTCTGCCATAGATCACATTTATTAATAGCTTTCAATTATTATTATTAATTTATTTGTTATGGCTCTAAATTATTGAATCCAGTGACGCAACTTTTATCAGAAAAAGGAGGGGGGTGACGTTCGCATTTCAGGAGGAGAAAATTTAGATTCTTAGGGGGGGTGTGGAAAATAATTATCCTCTTTTTTACTGATTTTAAGCTTTTGGGGAGAGTCTGATCCTAAAACCTCTCCCGAGGTTGTGCCACAGCTTGTGGCAGTATCAGTCTCGTTTAGAATCTACACTGCTGGCCACTGTAAATGCAACACCCTGAAGGAAACATGCAAATAACATGAAATTTACAACATGCATTAGCGGAGGTGCGATATGCAAATGATTAGAATTTCAGCGCAGACGCACATCACGCGCGCCTGTGGCGCCACTTCAAAGCGCTATTTAAGACTTGGAGATTTCGACGATTTCAAGTTCGGCAATTGTGTTTTTCTTGTGGTTTTTTCAAAAAAACGATTAATTATGCCTCGTCGAAAACAGCCATCATCTTTTGATCAAGTATCCGAGTTCGACAGAGGAAGGATAGTGGCCACCGAGATTGTGGATTATCTTTCAGGGAAATCGGTAGTCGTGTTGGACGAAACCAAACAACTGTAATGCGGATATGTGATCGTTGGATGCAGGAGGGTACGACGGACCGGCGTGTTCGATCGCATCCACCTCAGCGCACCACTTCACGTGATGACAGGCAAATTGTGCGCATGGCAGTGACGGATCGCTCAGTCACATCACGAACCATAGCACAGCACATGCAGTCTGTAACGCATCATCCAGTGTCTGCGCGTACCATTCGACGCCGTTTACAGCAGAGTCGTCTGTCCGCAAGTCGTCCATTGCTTTATCTACCCTTGACGCAGAACCACAGACGTCTCCGCCGCCAATGGTACGATGACAGAAGGATGTGGACGGCAGAATGGAATGAAATTGTCTTTACTGACGAGTCACGCTTCTGTCTACAACACCACGATGGTCGCATTCGAGTCTGGAGACACCGTGAAGAGAGGATGCTGAACAGCTGCGTTATGCACCGCCACACTGGTCCTGCACCGGGTATTATGGTATGGGGCGGTATTGGATATCACTCTGGCACACCTCTAGTACGCATTGCCGGTACTTTAAACAGCCAGCGCTACATCTCCGAGGTGTTGGAGCCAGTTGTCCTTCCTTACCTTCAGGGCTTGCCCACAGCCATATTTCAACAGGATAATGCGCGACCACAAGTGGCATGCATTGTCCAACGGTTCTGCGTCAATCGCCAGATTGAATTGCTTCTCTGGCCGCCTCGCTCTCCGGATCTTTCTCCGATAGAAAACATGTGGTCCATGGTTGCTCTACGATTGACCCACATTCCATCCCCAGCTGCCACAGCAGATCAACTTTGGCAACGTGTGGAAGCTGCTTGGTCTGCTGTACCCCAAGAACTCATCCAAAGTCTCTTTGAATCAATGCCGAGGCGTGTGGCAGCGGTGATCTCCAACAATGGCGGCTACTCTGGCTACTGATTTTGGCAGGAACCACACTTCACAGAAGTCTATAAATTTAATCATTTGATACTTGGTCAACATGTTATCTACAAAATAAATTTTGTTGTGATATCTCTTGTCTTTTTTGGTGTTGCAATTTGGGTGGCCAGCAGTGTAGATTAACTTTAAATCACTATTTCTGTCTGCACTTGCCCAGGTCGAGCTAAAAACCCATTTTCGGATTTAATACTCTGAATGAGTCATCATTCTTCATATTTGCCCGATAAATTAGAGCTTTAAAAATAAAAAGTTCTTTGCGTATAATTGGTATATTAAAAACTACAACATAGTAATTTAAAGAAACTGGGGTACATTTGATTATGGATGAAACTTTTATTATATGTCCATTTTAATTTGTTAGTAATTTTGTGAACTATACACACTCGTAACAAAGATGACTTCATACTGCTGGTACACTTGAGGTTATGTCAAATATAACAGAAATATTTGTGAAACAGACCCATGATCTTAGCTGAGGGGTATATTTGTAAACTGGGTTGGGAGTGATAAAATGATCTATAGTTAAACTGAGATTCAAATTTTAGACCTTTTAAAGTCAAAATAGCTGTAAACGGGAAAAATCGAAGAATGAAACCCCAAAAATTAAAAAAGAGGAAAACAAAATAGCTCTAACTGGACCCTATTATTCTAGGATACTACTGCAGCCTATTGTTGAAGACTTTATGCTCCAGTAGCCTTGCTGAAGCCCTTACTTCTTCTTGAGCTACCTGGCGGTTTTTGAATTTTATCAGTTGTATAGCAGTTCTCAGGCCTTATTGTTACAGACCTTACTTTTAGCCCTGTTGTTGCACTTATGCTTCTTCTCAAGCTACGTGATGCCTTTCATTTTTGCTATCCATTAGAAAGTGATCTCTGGGCACATATTGTTACATGTATCATTTTTTAGTCCCTATTTGTAGTAATTACTCCTTGATAACCTGCTATGTGCTGGCTTTAAACTTCTGCTACCAGATATATAATAATTCTTGGGAGCTATTATTACAGGAATTGTGTATTAGCCCTATTCAGCTCTTAATTGTTCCCAAAATACGTGCCATCTTTAATTAACGCTCTTGGCTAGGAGTTATATAACGATTCTTTGAGAAGAGTTACGGTAGAGAGAAGAGTTTCAGGGAGAACCAATGACAGGGTATATTTCAGTAAAGATATCGGCCGGTAAAGGAATCAAAGACGGTTGTTTGATTTTTAACCAAACTATAGTTCACTTTTGAAACAAATAAAAATATAAAAGTTAAAAGTGAGAGAATGGATTGCATTTCAGAACTGCGTGAAATAGTTAAGAAACAGAAAAAGCTGGACACTATGTCATGGATTTTACAATTTAGCTTAGAACTATATCGATCAAACATGTATTCAGGAGCCTGAAGAAATAAGTTTACTTCAAAGTTAATTGTTGCGAATTCACAGGGAATTAATGCTACTATTATTAGGTCGCAAAATTAGGCACAATCTTAAGGAAGCCCAATAAAATTTTAACATTAGAAAGACGGCTGCCGTCATTTTAACAGTTTCGGACATACTGTTGAGTGCTAAGTCTGTATTTATGTCCTCAGGCTTCTGAAATTTTAGGATATTTTTCTAATTTTACGCGAAATATGCACAAACATTTACAAAATTATATTCGATAGCAAAGAGGGGGAGAAAATGTGTTGTATACCTACTAAGACTGAAACCAGTTGATTTGACGGCAATATAGAAAACAGGCACAAATCTTTAAAATAATACCGGAAAAATGTTAGTTACTTTTAGCCTCTTCCCCCTTTTGCAAATAACAGAAATATTGACTTTTTGGATATACTGGTGTTGAAATTTAAGGACTGCACAAACCATGCATATATTTTTACGGATAAACCATACCAGGTTGTAGCTCAGCATTCCTGCATAAATATATACTAATTTATTATATATTGGTATGAAATAGTTCCAAATTTAAAGTATTTAACTATTAAAAAGCATTAAATATTTTTTATTCTTTATTTTATTTCCAACCGTCAAAATGACGGCGTTCAGTGTTTTTTTAGTAAGAAAAAATTCTCGTCTTTCTAGTCTTAAAACTTATTTAAAAATTGTTGTCTGATTTTCGAAGTAATTATTTTTCCCGCCCCCTCAAATCCAAAAGATTTTGCAAAAGAGTGAATGACAAATAGGCTACTAAGTTGGTTAGATGTTACTAAGATTTTATGCTTATCGAGGTCTAGGACTTCGAAGTGCAAAAATCGGTCAAAAACTTAAGGCGATAAGTTGCGCATGTATACACACACACACACACACACACACACACATATATATATATATATATATATATATATATACACATACATACATATATATGTTAGACAATTCATGGTAGTAATGTACTTCGGCTCGAATAATGGGTATTCGGCAAGTTTTAGTAGATTATCTCATCTTTTATCGAATAAAGAAACCCTTTATTATTAACTATTCTACCGCCCACTTCTTGCCGTATTAAAAAAAAATTTAATATTAAAAGATAATTGAGAAAACATTATTAAAGGAGTTTTGATCTATATACAGGAAAACTCTGCTATAGCGTAATATATGTTTTTGATTAATTCCACCCCCTGGAAACCTCATAACTCTTTTTTAAGATACACACATGAATATTTAAATTAATCTCTGTATCCCCCCCTCTCTCTCTCTCTCTATATATATATATATATATATATATATATATATATATATATTCACACAAACTGAACATTATATCGTATACACCACAAGCTGAACATTATCTCAAAACAGCAGAAAGTTGGTTAAAGTGAATCAACGCAAAATAGTAACAACATGATTGATTAAACTTTCAAAATGGATTTTCCCAAAGAATTTCTGCATATTTAAAAAAATGAAATGAAAAGGGAGGAAAAAAGCATCGCCTCAATCTATCAGAAATTTCCACAAAATTCTCGTTAAAAAAATTCCCTGCAACGTTCCAATGCATTGATTTATGCATCAATTTAGTCTTTGTTTTTAAATTATATCTCTCTTGATACTGTTTTTGGATGTAAGTGTGTCCAATCGTTAATCTTGCTGAGAATTTTAATTTAATTATTTTTCGTATATGAGGGGTGAAGGATCAAAACTAGCAATCTCCATCAAACCTGCCTTTTTTTTTTTTTTTTTTTTTTTTTTTTTGGTAAAGGGCAAAGAACTACCGTAATTTTCGGACCATCAGACGCACCGGCCGATAAGAAGCACCTCAAATTTACGGGAGGTTTTTCAGAAAAGTATATTTTGTTAGGTATATAAAGATATTTTGAATTTCTTACTTAATAAAGATGAGAAATATACACACACACACACATATATATATATATATATATATGCAATATGTTAGATTATTAGCAAAGATGACTAGCAGAGTGGTTACATCAAGCTTTATTTACAGCAGCAACTATATACATTAAGTAAAAGATTTAAAAAGAGGAGCGCCTACAGGACTGGCTCCTCTTGTAAACACATCCGCAAGCAGATAAATAAGAGGCGAAGTGTAGTCCGCTAATCTTGGTGGCGGCTGAGATCTGTCACAGCGTTTGGCGACGGGGAATGAGCATTGAATATTCCAACATAATATATATATACTAATATATATATACAGTAGAGCCCCGATTATCCGCGGAATTGGGTGTCAAGGGCACCGCGGATAACAAAAATCGCGGATAAACCGAAAATGTCTAAAAATTAGTTGCAAACACAAAAAAAAAAAAAAAATTCAACATAAAAACTATGTTTTATTGTACAAAAACATAATAAAACTTTTAAAATACTTACATATGTACAGTACAGCAGACACATTTGCTCTATGTCTAAATCCCTAATATAAAGAACGGTAAACAAAAAACAATACATACATACTGTATGTACAAAAAGTGTTCAGTTACACCTTTTTAAAAAAATCAGTCACTCGTTTTTGCTTTTTGCTTTGAAAACCCCTTTTCTTTATTCTAAATTGTACTTTCCTTAACATGATTTATTCTGACAGATGTGCATCGTCGTCTTGTTACTCTAAATATTGAAGCAATCCGTCTACGTGCTGCAAAGCAGTTTCGTGTGTCACCCGCGTAGGCGCCTCGTCTTCACTTTTATTTTGTACTTCATTCTCGTTCACTCTCATTGCTTTGTTCGTTATCTCTATGCCAGTCAGTCGTTCAAACCCCGACTCACTTGCGTCGCATTCCAGCCACTCTTCTATATTCTCTTCGTCGACATTCTCACCTTCGACGTTCAATTTCGACGTTCGAACTGCAGGGTCTGTTAAAAATGTTTGTTGTAACGTCTCCACCCAGTTGTCTATGTACGCCCTCTAGCGGCAAGAATGCATCAGAACGAACTTTGTATCGGTCTAGCACGGAGCTCCTGCAACAAGCGGAGTTTACTATGGCAAACAATGCCTCGTTATTAAATTTATGTTATATTATTTACAGTTCCCTGTGCTTATTTTCTTAAACATCGTACACCTCCATCGTACAGGGTCTACTGTATTTCCCTTGTAAGTTGGCTTGGATTAAAAATTAAAATTGGTTTTTTCGAGGTTTGTAATTAAAATTTTTTTTCGCGGCACTCGCACTCGCGGATAATCCGCACCGCGGATAATCCGCTCGCGGATAATCGGGGCTCTACTGTAAAATAAAATATCACTTTTATTTTGATGTTACCTTCGGACCATAAGACGCACCCCAATTTTAAGTCGATTTTTTTTATGTAAAAGGTGCGTCTTATGGTCCGAAAAATACGGTATATCTTATGCATTTTTGAAGATACAAATTTGAAATTTTACCTTTGAAAACTCCCCGCATTACTTTTTATTAGTAGGCCATTTTCCAAAAGAATTTTCTTTGACTAATTGAAATACTGTAAGACAGTATCCTTAACTCAAATTTGAAAAAAAAAATGGAGATTGCTAGTTTGGATTCTACACGTCCATACTTAAGTTGAATTTCTCAAAACTCGGAAAACTGAAGAAACAACACTAACTCACAAAAATTTAATTAAAAAAAATTTTTTTTAAAGTGCGAGAATAATACTTTTGAATATATTCACTAATTTTTGCCGCAGACAGTTTTAGCGTAAAAATTGTTATAGCAGGGAACAAAACGAAAGAATAAATATCATAGATTAGTAATTTCAATCAGAATTTTTTACCAGTTTCGATTGTTGTGTGCGTGCGTATGTAGGTAGACCTAGCTATTATATATGCATTTATTATTTATGGAAAAATAAATATTTTTTAATCTTTAAACAGTAATCACGATGAATAATTTTAAAATTTGAGTACCGTTTCAAGGTCAGTAATCGTATAATCGAGCACCACCGGGACTCTACTTGAACTTTCTTGACTTTCTACTTGAATAACCTGTTGGATATAAGACTGAATTCTGACGTGCTTAATTACAATTTAGGCAGTATTTGAACAGGATATTGTTTCACAATTGTCATCTAATGCATGTGAGGAGACAACTTTTCTTTTGTTAAGAAAAGTGATTAGTTTTTTTCAGGACATACATACATACATACATACATACATACATCAGGACATACATACATACATACATACATACATACATACATACATACATATCACTCATCGTTAATTGGTTCCAGAAGACACGACGAGTACCCAATGAGTTTATCTCATAAGGGGTAATGTAAACTGAAATAATTTATCCTAAACCCCAAAAATTTCTCATTTTGCTCGACAATTTATACATCTATGGCGATGTTTTTTTTATACAAATCTCAAAACTGGAGAGACATAAATAAAATATAATAATTGGATAAAATAAAATGAAATTTAACTTCACTTAACCTGTACTGAAAGAAGTTCTTGGCCTAATGGAATGGTGGCGAGAGTCTTTTGCTGTAGAAAGAGAGTCCCCTTCCAGTAAAGCAACAGGCTCTCGAATCCTTTCGAGAGCCTGAGTAGGAGAGAGAATCCTTTTGGAGAGAATTTCAAGAGAATCCTTTTAATCCTCCTCGAGTTTCTATCCTTTCTGTCTACAAATGAGCCCTGCTGTAGACAGATTTAGGGAGTTTCAATGTGAACCTACCAAGATAAACTTTGTTCCGCCAACGTTTCAAAATGCTTTTAAAGTCCACATTTCGCCTTGCTAGAGCTTTGTCAAGGAATACTTTTCAACACAATTTTGTAATTCAACCCATTAGAATGTATTTCTTTTAGAAGTGCATTGGCGGCTACTACCCTTCCCTCCCCCTAACTTGAAGAATGTTCCCCAGACACCATCAGTTGCTGCTGCCTTTGAAGTTCCTGCAGCTCCAATGTGCTGAGATATTATCTGTGTTCTTCCACTCACTCTTCGATACCTTCATCCCTGACTTTCAGACACATGGACTTTCCCACAGACACGATGTCCTCTACTACAGATACAACTTCAAAGTCTTCAAAGTCCTTCGGAGTCACCCCCCCCCCCCCATCTTTGTTCTGCAGACACGCAGCTACCACACTCTCACAATTATCTATTGTCTCATCGTGGTTCTCACTCATTTCTACTGATTTGTATCACTAACCTTCTTCGGACTCAGGATTTATGCGAACAAACAAAAAAAAAAAATATAAATAAAATAATAAAAAAAAAAAATAAAAAAAAAAAAAAAAAAAAAGGAGCTCGAAATGGAAAAAAAAGTTTATATATATATATATATATATAAGTTATTTTAAATTTTTTAACAAAGCAGAAAATAAGTTTATGCCCTATTTTCTATCATAGTGTATGCATAACTATTAAAAAATAACCCTTATTTGATAAAAAAATTAGATAGCGAATATATTGAAGTTCTTGCATTGTATGATAAAACAGGTTTAAAAGAAAGAGAGCCTTGCTATTCAATTTATCCCAGAAAATCGTATTATATGCTACTACTCCGAATATACGTGATAACTGCAATACGGACTGAAAAAACATGCTAAAAGTTTTGCCTTTTTATTCTATTCTGCTGGTTTTCACTTTTTTTGTTGTTTCTTACATGTATAAGTAAATGCAATTTCAATAACATTATATGCATAATGCGAACCGCTCTAGCCACCGATTCCCACGAAAACGTCATTCTAGAACAGCGCATTGGTCTGGTTCATTTCTCAGCGTATGACCTTCATTTCGAGTACGAAAATTCGTTTTGGAATTCAATCAAGCTCATTAATGATCTTTAAATAACAGGCATTGTCTTCGAGAGGCCGAGGGTATTTTCTATTCAGAGCCTTTCCGAAAATGGCGGGAGAACTAATTGCATGGTTTTAAAGTTAATTCAAGCATACCGCTAAACTGAAAGCGGAGTATTCAAAAATATGCTCTCAATTATGCAAGTTCAGACGACTTTAAGAGACTGAAGGAGAAAAAAAACTTTAGACTCGGCAGTAAAATTATATAGTTTAAATATTCGAGAGTGAATTGGCAAAATGAAAATGTTTACATAGCAAATGTGTCCCGTTTAAAAATAATTCTTTGTAAATATGTATTTTTGAAAACAATTTAAACGCATTTTATATGCAAATGATCAGTTTTGAAATCCCGCTTTCTTTTATGCACATAAAAGTCTCGCAGGTCCTTAAAAATCCCCAAAAGAATTTAATAATATTTTGATAACCATGTAAGTCCTTTAATTTCTTCACGAAAAGAAGTCCTTAAATTCCAAAACGGATATATCTGTATTCGTTATTCCCGGGTTTTGAATTCTTAATCGTATACAATATCCATCCAATTTTTTTCCGGATAACCGCAACTTACATTTTTTTAAATTTTCCATATAAAATAGGTGTTGAAATTGGAATTTTGACATGTTATTTTTTAATTTATGAAATATTTGAGAAATCAGTTTTCGAAATTTATCCAAGAAAATGAAATGTGCATTAATACAAAAGTTAAAAATAAATGTTTGCATTTAATCTGTATAAAGTGTGAAAACGCCAATTTCAAAAGCTTTTCGATCACGAAAAAATGACAACATTACGGCTTTAATGAAATGTTGATCCTACAAATGTTCCCACAAAATCTGTTCTAAGTTTTGTTACATCTCTTATGAAGAGACTGTTCCCCCTGGTGAGACTATACAGCATTCTAACGATGAAGACGGCATTTTGTGTGAAGAATCCACATCCCATGGTGGACCAGAAAAATAATTACAGGAAGAACTAAATTCATGCATTTCAATCCCGTCAAACGTTAAACATGTAAGAATATCAAATGATAGCGGCACTTTAAAGCAGGAATTTAACATCTTCAAGAGAACTTAAAAGAGAACGCAAAATCTTGAATTGCTGTATAGGGCACTGCAAACAGCGAAAGAGACTTCAAGAGAGTCGGAGAGAGTCTTTTTCGTTTCTGGAAATTTCTGCGCAAAAATTAGATCTAGGCTTTCATCAATGAATGCATTAGTACTTTTGAAATATTATTTAAATTTAAAAAATGAATAAAATTTTGTAATTAAAAATTTAAAAGCAATAAAAGTAATACATATAGCGTTCAGTAATATTTATTTTTATTCGGTTATCCGGTCGGATAATTTTTAAATTGCTATCTAATAACCGAGTTCACAGAAAATTCGGATACTTGGAAACCCTATCTTAAATGGCTTGAAATTTTAAGCCCCTAGAAACCCGTGTTAAGTAAAACCCCTTTGCTTTTACCGACGATCAAAAATGAATTGATGCTAGGCAAACATGCTGTTTCGATCAACAAGTGATTAAGTAGTAATTCGATTAAGTAGCAATAACAACGGAAACCCTACTTTAAATGACTTGAAATTTTAATCTCCTAGTAACCCGTGTTAAGTAAAACCCCTTTGCTTTTACCGACAATCAAAAATGAATTGATGCTAGGTAAACATGCTGTTTCGATTAACAAGCGATTTAGTCGTAATTAGATTAAGTAGCATTAACAGTGATGAATCAAGGGATATTTCGAAGGCGTGTGGCAATCATTTAACTAATATGAAGTCACCTTTGTTTTGACTAGGTAATAGAAGTTGCTAACGACCATAATACTCACTTACTAAAGATAAATAATTAGAATAATTAATAATTCTGTTATTTTTTTAATAATAATAAGTTTAGGCTCAAATGGCAGATAGAAATTTTTTTCAATAAATTTCTACATTAAACTGTTAAAAGAGCAACTAAATTTTCACAAGAAACACAACAATTTTTATACATTTTTTTCTATCTACTTACTAGCCCAGTATTCTCTGAAAATTTAGAAATATTTAAGAGTCCTAAATAATATTATTGGCATCTAGAAGTCCTAAATTTTGGCAAAGAATCAAAGTCCTAAGATTTTTCTGGCCAACCCTGTTTGAAGAAAAATACCCTGCTTTTTCCGGAGTTAAAAGACGAAATAATATCAGGTAACCTTTCTATTTGAATACGGATAGAATTTGATGGGATGAATCGGGGGATTTTTGGTGAAGTGGTACTAAAGTTTAGATAATTTGGAGCCATCTTTTCTTTGACTAGATAATACATGCAGCCAATGATAAGTCAACAGCTCTTAGGTTTTGGTTTGTATATACCGCAAGGTGAGTAGCGAAACTGTAGATCAAAGAGAAAAAAATGATAATAGAATGCTTGTTATTATTTGGAGATAGAGATCCGTTTGTTCAAACGGCCAGCTTTGATTTGGCAGGCTATATACCCTATTTTTAGGAACATAAGACGCAACTCGAATTTATTTTAGAATTTTTAGAAATGAATATTTTGTATTTTGTTAGGTATATAAAGATATTTTCCATTTCTTACTTATTAAAGGTTATATATATATATATATATAATATATATAGAATATTAATTTTATTTTGATGTTACGTTCGGACCATAAGACAATCTCCAATTTTAAGTCGATTTTTTTATGTAAAAAGGTGCGTCATATGGTTTGAAAGATACGGTAGTTGAATTTTGATAACTTCCAAATACATTTGGGAGAGACAGCAACATAGCCTTTCAAAATTTTGTTGTAATATCTTTTTCCAGTGAATTTTGTGAAATAGGATCACACATGCACTATTTAAATATTATTGACTTTGCTGTATCGCTAACATACAAGGCGTTCTCCTCCCCTTAATTATAATAATGATTTCATAAAATATGTAATATAAGTATGTGCATAGTAAATAGATGAAGGGAATTATTAGGAAACTAAAATGACTTATAACTGTTAGTTGAATTTACCTTTAGAAAGAAAGAGAAAAGATTTTTCTCTAGATAAGGACCTAAAAATTTTATAAAAGATACTTGTATGTCTCTGGAGTGTAATTAGTTTTGGACTTAGAAAAATGGTAGGAACATGACAGAGTTAAGGTTTTATGAAAAAAAAAAATTTCCAGTTGATTCAGCTATTAGTTTTTTCCCTCTGTGTAACTTTCTAACTTTTGAATAAAAAGAAGAAAAACGGACATCTCTGCTGATTTTGATATTAATATGCAGATTTGCTGGTTCATAAATAAAAATTATTTGAGTTAGGAAAATAATAAATTTTTGTAGATAAGCTTTCATTGTTCTGAAAAATTGAGATATGATTCTGAAAGTCCGTTCATAGCTCTGTATTTTAGTCTCCATTAAATGTGTTTAACTTAAAGATTATTAAATTACTCATCATGCCTTAAGAATGAAGACAATTAAATATTGTTACTTTTCATTGACTAAAACGTTCAGTTGTTTATAATTGTTAGTATGCTTATAATAACTTGACGAGTATGTTATTGTTGAAATTGGAAATCAATTAGCACATTAAGTTCAAGATAAAGTAATGTATGTTGTATATAACGGAAATATAAATAATAGTAGTCATATACGACAAAACATGGAAATTTTATATACCTTCATAAAACAGCTTTCAGTATTATTATAAAACTACACCATCCGTCACCCGCTATTTAGAGATTATGAAGAATTCCAGCTGATTTTAATAATGTATGGAGAGAAATTGTACGGTGATAATATAATTAAGAAACCTAATTGCTATATTTTGAGAAACAGCATTTTTGTTTTCCTGAAAGAGAGTGGTTTTAAGGCAATAATTTAGTTACTTTAGTTAGTGGCAATAATTTAGTTTTTTTCCTTCCTTATACTTAGAATTCGAGTCACATAGAAACACACTACTAAACCTTATCGCTATTTATCAAGAATCACGTTATCTTTCGTCTAACTTAAATTAGGAATATCTCTATGAAATGCAATATTTAATAATTTAGTTATTCATTTAGTTATTTTTCCTTTCTTATTCCTACGCTTCGAGCCACAAAGAAATAGATTGCCAAACATAAAAGCCATTTATCTAGAAATGAGCACACTATCTTTCCTCTAACTTTAACTGGGAATAACACTATTATATATAATACCGGGTGGTCATAAAAAAACTTTGCTGATATATGGACCTCTAGCGGCTGCTCCGTTCAACCGATCAAATGAGATTTCAGATATAGTTATTCAGAGGTATGAGCTCGGGATTCTGTGAACGGCAACAAAGTGGCGCTCACGGTTACGGTTATAGGTACAGAAACTCGAAATTTTCGAACGACAACGCCCACTTTTTCCAGTCGCAAAATGTCCAGCGCATGCGAAAACCCTAAAAAGCGTTATAACAGTACGTGTATCATAAAAAACGGACGCGTTATGCACCCACAAAAAACAGCTCAGCGAACACATAATCCGTTCACATAATCCGGAGCTCATACCTATGAATAATTATACTTGAAATCTCATCTCGATCGGTTGTACGGAACAACCACTAGAGGTCCATATATCGGCAAAGTTTTTTTTATGACCACCCTGTATTTAATAATTTAGTTATTTATTTAATTATTTTTCCTTTCTATTTCCTACACTTGGAGCCCTAGAGAAATACACTGCTAAACATTAGCGCCATTTATCAAGCAATAAGCATGTTAATTTTCATCTAACTTTAATTGGGAATAACATTAGGATATATAATATTTAACAATTTAGTTATTCATTAAGTTATTTTTCCTTTCTTATTCATACGCTTCGAGCCACAAAGAAATACACTGCTAAACAATAGCTCCATTCCTCTAGAAATGAGCGCGTTATATTTCATCTAACTTTAGTTGGGAATGATACTATGCGATATAATATTTAATAATTTAGTAATTTATTTAGTTATTTTTACATTCGTATTCCTACGCTTCAAAGAAGCCATAAAGAAATACATTGCTAAACTTGAGTGCTATTTATTAAGAAATAAGCACATTATCTTTCATCTAACTTTAACAGGGATAATACCGAAATATAATATTTAAAAATTTAGTGTATTCGTTTATGTATTCTTTCTTTCTTATTCATACCCTTTGAATCACAAAAAAAGAAATACATTACTAAACATCAGAGCCATTTATCTACAAATGAGCACATAATCTTTCATCCTATCTTAAATGAAACTAACACTATGAAATATACTATACGCTGTGTTTCACGATAAAAAATAATATTTCTTTGCAATAGTTTTCTTTCTGAGGATAAAATAAACCTTCATATTTGGATTATCGTTTTCTTCCTCATTTATTTCTATTTGTATGCAAGGCACGAAATTTCACAGCCCCTCAAAAACGCATGACGAAGAAAAGCAACTAACAAAAAATTTTTTATCTGCAACATAGTTGATAAATAATATTTTTTAAAAATGCGTAAGTAATAAAATAAATTTGCGAGATAAAAATCAACAGAATGTTTACTTGGAAAGTTTCATTTTAAATAACGTTGCGAATATATTTCCTAAGCCAGATTAGAATATTTTTATGATCACACAAAACATAAATACCTGTCTGAAACGGAAGAAATGGTGTTGTTTTGTGTTTTACGTTATTAGATTGTAGGCCATCTGCATTACATCATAAAATTTATTCGTCTACGAAGAAGCGGGGAAAGAATTTTGAATCCTTAATTAAGGGCTACTAGGATTGGAGATTACTGCTTTATCTTTGCCTAAAGATTAAGTCTGCGAAACGAACCGGAGAGTCTAAGCAAACATGGCAAGGGGCATACTTAGTACGTTGTGTCTCTGTCGCATAATGGAGCATAATCCAATTAGAGAAGTTAAGTTGTAAAGAACGGGAGTGTGCTTAAAACGAGCATTAATAACGTACTTTCCAACTTATTATCGTTAAGTGTATTTTTTCTCGACCCATTAAATATGCTAAGCATGTTAAGTCGATTTTCCTCTTTCTCCCGCCTTAATGTTATAAGACAGAAGGAAAGTCGAGTATATCCTGAAAATTTTCGATTACTTCCGATCAAAGAACTTTTGATAATTAGAAGGTATAGCAATTAGCTCAGCACCTAGAAAAATGTTATAAAATGAGATTGTATGTTTAATATTGACATCAAGAATGTTAAACAGAGGGCTCGAGGTGACTTTGTGGTAGCGCGCTGGCTTTCGTTGCTGAAGGTGCTCGGATCGAATCCCGAAGCACGCCATTAAATACCTCCGTGTCTAGGCCGGATATGGGCCCATTAAATCCGTAGACCGGAAAGTCCCTCTATGATGTTAGAGAGGGTGAGTGAGGGTACGATCCCCCCAGATGCCACTCCTGGGGGTGCTTGGTCAAAATTGTGGTGGCACCTGGCAAAATCGGACTCCAACCCTTGGAGTGCCATGTAGGTGCCATTTTAAATCAGAGCTGCACACCTCAGCCCGCTAACCTATATGGACCTAGTCTGGAACTTCCAGTCAGGGAGATATTAGAAACAACAGCATGTTAAACAGCATTATTATAATCAATTATTTGTGCCATTTATACCAAGACCGTCTACAACTTTAGGAATATATAAATGCATTAGGAATAATATTTTTTTGCGTACTCAGATAGCGGTGGCCATAACTTATCTATAGAAGCACACAAAGAATTTTTCTAGCCTAAAATGCCTGTAGTAGCAGGTAGATGATGTTTCCATCGCAGCCAATATCACGATTTTATATCTTTTTTTATAAAGGCCACGAAACATGTTCTCAGATATTTGCGGTCGCAGCTTTCTGAGAGGAAATCTATAGCACAGACGGAGATTCTACTAGTTACAGCACTATTCCCTAGAAGAAATTACTCTTTTTTTAGGGCTTCCTTATTTTCATTATCATTTAAAAGTTCACAATGAGAGCAAATAAAGTTACAATTAACTGTGGTGAAAAATGTAGAGTTGAAAAATAAAATAGCCAAATTTGCCCCAAACTCATCTAAGACAGAGATTATAGATTTCAGTGACAATTAAAATATTTTATTATTAAGGATGTTTATAACAACAGAACAGGAAATAATTTCTGCACTATATTATTAACGTGTTTAGAAAGAAATTTAAACCAACTAAGAGACTAGATGCTACAAAGGTTTCTGCTTTAAAAAATTCTGTTATTCAAATGACAAACAAAACGAAATTCCCAATCAACGTCAGCATACACCTAAAAGGTCACCTTTTTATTTACGTTTCATTGGTGAACAAATATAAATTTGTTCACCAATATAGCGTAATGTTAACTAAGAAATCCCTAACCCCAATACGTTAGACTTCGAAAACTGCTTCTCTAAAATGTGGCACTAAGCCGTCTAACTTGCTTTGTAGGAGAGTCCACTAGTTGATTCCTTCTGACTTAGGACAGGTTCAACGAGTCGAATATCGCTGTTACAAACTCGACGGGATTCTCTCTACAGTTACTCAGACTTCTTATAAATAGTTCACTCTTTGTCATATTTCCGAATCAGCAGACTTATGACCCTTTTTCATTCTCGTCTTTGAATGAGGAATTTTACCTGTGCTTACAAATAACTGAGTCCCAGAAAATAGAGATTAGATAGCGAGATCAAATATCGTGAGTAAAAACTACCAATAAAATCTAATGTAATGCCTGTCATGTTTCCTTTCATATTTAATGTGAAAATGGGACATGTGATATAAAACGTAAAATATTTATGTCTTTTTTAAAATGTCAATTAATTTTGCTGGGTCAAAATGTTCTATAAAATTGAAAAATAGGTTTCTTTAATAATATGATAATATTGGCGCGTAATGCATGAGCACAGTATTTGTAAAATGCTCCTATTGGCGCATAACCTGTAATACGACTTAGGAATACGTATAAATAATTTCCGAAACTCACTTTCTTGCCACTCATCCGAATTTCAAGCATATTTCCTTTTTCTTTGATAGGACTTCATTCAAAAAAGCGTAGTCAAAAGTGGTCATAGTTGATTTTTGTGATATGAAATTAAATAGGTCCCAATACCTTCCTGAGTGAGGATACCTTCATATACTTCCCCAATACCTTCTGAAAAAGGCTACACTCGCAAAATCTAGTATACTTATAGCTCGGAAGTACATGTTATTTATATTCTTAAAATTCTAGGATCTCAAAGAAGCCAAATCTTACGAAAATCTGAGCTCCTTCAGTGAATGCTAAATTTCCTCAATTTAAAGTATGACAGGGAGCTAGTAGCCGTTTGCCTGAACCGAGAGTAACCTAATCTCGGGTCCAGCAGTCTTTCAACCAAGTTACTCCTGAGATGAGGGGGAAATATCGATGTTGTATGTCATTCAAAACATTTGTACTTTCTTTTCAAGGACAATGACTTATGAGGTTTATGGGTGTATATTCGGTTTTTTTTATTTATTCATCCGACGATGCTGAATTTCTTTCCTACATGAATATTTGACACATTTTTGCCTTGTGATAAATTTGTCATCATTTTCTCGGATATTCGACCCCACGTCTCCAAACCACGAGGCCGCCGTTTTCCCAACTACGCTACTCCGGCAAGAAAAATCTCATTTTTGAATACCATCTGTAAAAAATTTAGAGTTTTAAGGCTGCAGTCTAGTAACCCCATTGGATTCGCTCACCTAAGTGTTACCCTATGAAGAAAATTTGTTTAATATTTACAGCTGCATAAATGCTGATAATCCAATAAGAATGGTATTTTCAGATAGCCTGAAATTTTCCTCACCTTGCAACAGGATTTATTTTATAAATATCGTCCACCAAAGAAATTTAGGAGCGTTCAAAACACACTATACCAGGTTTTTTTCCCGAAAAATTTAAACTTTAAAATATTATTTGCATTATTTAAAAAACGAAAAACACCCCAGATGTAATTTTTTTTCTTTATTACGGAGTACAATTTAAAAAAATTATTTAAATCGAAGTCGATAATCCTTGGACACATTTTATTCATAGTTTAACATTGAGTCGAGCAAATCCAATAGGTTAGTACACAGTAGCCTTAAGAGGATCTACTTACATTTGAAAAAGCAAAACAACGCGGGTCACTTCTAATACTTATATTTCCTTTCTCTCATTACATTTCCACCAATTTTTGTTTGATAAATTTTCTTCAGTGTGGATGGAAATAGTCTCTCATATGAGGCGGTGAAAGGCAAAGTGGTGTAAGTCATATTTTCAGTTTTTTTTACTTGAGGGCAAAAATGCAATCTCCATGTTCAATTTATAGTGGAATTGAAACTAATTATTATTTGCAACATTATAATAATTATTATGAATTAATTTGTTCAATTTATAGTGGAATTTTTTGTCATTTTTGCAGTAAAACGCTTTTGACCACTTGACCCACTGACTTACACCACTTTGCCTTTCACCGCCTCATATCTTTGTGAAAAGTATGTCATTGTTAGAAAAAAAGGTACTATAAATTCTTTTTTTTATATAAAAAGATTATTAAAGCTTTTTATCTCTGCTTTGTTTTGCACAGTAACAAAAAACTTTTTCTTCAAATTGGAAAAAAAGAAGCGGATTTATTTTTCTGAAAGACGCTAATACTTTTCTCAACTTTAAGAATGCTTTCGACAAACTTTTAGAATAAAAGATGAATGGAATTTTCATAAATGATCTCTTAAAACTATATCGAACACGGTTTCAGTTAATTCGCACGTATTTCCGTCTATTCTTTTCACACGTGAAGATTAGGTGACTTCCCAACGTAAAGCCTTGAATTTGAAAATTTTTTAAAAATGTTTTTGTAAACGAGAATCTAAAATTTTCGAACGAAATAAAAACATTTGAAAGCCAGTAAGACGTCTTGAAATGTTTCAAACCGTTTATAAACACAAACTAGGAATTCCTGTAGAATCTATTTGAATCCATTCTGGGTAAATGTATGAATAATTTCTTAAAACGATATTTTTCATGACGAAACGTATGTAGCAAATATTCGTTTTTTTTAACACACGGATAAATAAATAAGTCACGAAAAATTAACACTTATAACGATTAAATTACAAGATAATACCATTCACAAAACTTACCTTCAAGAAACTACTAATTTATTATTTTAAATTACAGATGAAATAAACCAATAATTAACAAAGTTAATATGATTTAAACCCGGCACATGCGTAAATATACTTCATGATGAAGCTGATGTTTACATTTATTTTGGGTTCCAGGTAGCTTGGTAGTAGCACGTCGGCTTTCGGTGCTGAGGGTGCTCGGATCGAATCCCGACAAGCGGCATTAAATACCTCCGTGTCTAGGCCAGATACGGGTACGTTAAATCCATAGATCAGAAAGTCCTTCTATAAGGTCAGAGAGGGTTGGAGAGGGTATGATTCCCCCAGATACCACCCCGAATGGTGCTCGGTCAAAATTGAGGTGGCACCTGGCTAAGTCAGACTCCAACCCTTGTGATGCCATTATAAAACCGGAGCCGTACCCCTTATTATGCTAGCCTATATGGAGCTGGTCTGGAATAAATTCCGACCAGAGGGCATTAAACACAACAAAAACATTTATTTTGAGGATGAATATAGTAATTGAATTATCCTCTAAACATCCTTCTTTACTTATTTTTAAATAATGTATATTAGCACATATTAACTTCCTAGACCCTCTCTTGACGCTTCAGATAAACACTTGAATATATATATATATATATATATATATATATATATATGTGTGTGTGTGTGTGTGTGTGTGTGTGTGTGTGTGTGTGTGTGTGTGTGTGTGTGTGTGTGTGTGTCTGTCTGTCTGTGTGTGTGTGTGTGTGTGTGTGTCTGTGTGTGTGTATGTGTGTGTGTCTCTGTGTGTGTGTGTGTGTAATGAATAGCTAAGGCGGGGCGATGCCGATTCTTTGTAAGATCCTTGACGGGGTGAAGCTCAACAGGCCTGAAAATCATAGCATTTCGGATCCGGGGTGTAGTTGTGTAGAGCAGCTGGGGAAGGCACATAGACAAGAGGTCCGGAGGGAAAAACGTACTTCCATCGTCTTAAACTTATTTTATTCTTGGATCACCCACTGGACAGCTGACAACATTGGTCGTGCCTTACACTTAGGCACGGATATATCACATTTTTGACAGTCAAGTACTCCGGAAGCCGACGGAGCTGTACATAATGGTTAAAAAAACAGCAGCGCAAAACTACATGTTGCCAGACCCGAGATCAGATATAAAAGACCCGCGAATCTCTAGTTCTATGTCCTTGAGTACAGGCGCGCTGAACTTCCAAATGGTTTAAACGTGACGCCTGACCCCAATCAAGCCACATCGAACGAGGATCACATCATATTCTAGAACACTCTTCTTATATAACCTGTAGGCGCGTGGCTTGCTTAAGGGGAAAACTAATAGATTATTTTGGTATTTAGGTCAAATTGAGAGATAATGCTCTATTACGGTAGGACAAAGTTAATGAAGGAAAACGATTGAAATTCGTTTTATATATATAAATATATATATATATATATATATATATATATATATATATATATATATAAACATACATATACACTTACATATATACACGAGTACATATAACTTTTTACGGGCTCGAGGTACCTTTAGACTACTGAGGTACTGAGGGTTCTCAGATCGAATCCTGGCACGCACCATTAAGTACCTCCGTGTCTTTGCCGGATATGGGCTCGTTAAATCCGTAGACCGGAAATTCCCTCTATGAGGTCAGAGAGGATGGGAGAGGGTACTATCTCCCCAGATCTCCCCACTGGTGTTACTCGGTCAAAATTGAGGTGGCAACTAGCCAATACGGACTCCTACCCTTGTGGTGCTAGATACAAACCGGAGACGCACACTTCAGTCCGAAGCCTATATGGACCTGATCTAGAACTTTCAGCCAAGAGGCATCAGAAACAACAACAACAACACATACATTTTTACTGTTTCTGTTATTACATATTGACTGGAAAGTTAACCACGTGGGTATACTGTGGTAGATAATTAATTAGTTTAGGAATAATTAATCTGTTAAGTTTAAAGATATCAACTTGGTCTTGTTACTCCTCTACGTATTTGTGTGGTAACCTGTCTATAAAACCTTTAACTTTAGGTTTAATTAAGCTAGACAAATTCAATCTATAAAACACGACGAAAATTTTTTTAAGTAAACTAAAAGACAACATTAAATATACTAAAGAAAATTTCACTCACTAACCATCCTTACAAAGTTTAGAAATTTCATGATTCCAGAAAAGTAGAATTTTATCGCTACAATATACTGATGCCTAAATTTTTTTGAATATCCAACCAAAAAATCTGAAAATTTAAACAAAGCATAATTTTTTGTATACAGGGTGTTCGAAAATTCGACCGACAAATTCAGAGGGGTGATAGTAGGCGTCAAGACGAGGAGTAATCACATAGGAATATACGACCGGAAACGCAAACCTGACACTGGAGGGATCTGTTTACTTAATCGGACAATACCTCTTACCAACCCCACTGGATGGCCGGAAATATCGAATTTTTCTGGAGGATGTAGAAAACTCAAAAACAAAACAGAATCACATAGGAATGTATGACCGGAATCGCAAACCTGGTCAGCTAGAGGATAAACAAAGATGCAGAAATGTTGGTTTTTCATTTCTGGGGGGGGGGGGGGGGAGGGGTTGGTTGGTAAGAGGTATTGTCCGATTAAGTAAACAGCGCCCTCCAGCGCCAGTTTGCGTTTCTATCACCCCTCTGAATCTTCTGGTAGAATTTTGGAACATCCTGTATAATTACGGAAGTACATATAAGTTTTTTTTTTGTTATTAGTCAAACATTTCTTTCCATATGAAGAATAAGAATATTTAGAGATTTAAAATGTATCTCTTACTTTACTGGTAACAGAGTATAAAAATCTATTTTCTATTATCCAGCTTACTTGTTGAATATTTTTAGTCTCACAAAAACTCACTCTGAACCAAGAGAATATTGCCCGACACGCAGAATTACGAGCTACGTAAAATGTTACTCTTGCTGTCTTAATTTGGTTATGTTTACGTATGGAGTTCTTCAGAGCACTTCTTTCTACCTATTTGCATCAGCTAAGTAGAGAGGCGGGGCTTTATAACAAACTCCTTCCAGAATGTTTCAAGTTATATGGAGGAAAGTGCAATTTTTTTGTTGCTTCCAGATGCTTTGAAATCTCTTTTATTAACTTACGGTCTTTACAGACAGTTAGACGTATAGAACAATAATATAAACACTATTTTCAAGTTGTATGAATACTATTTTTTCAATCTTGAGTTCAATTCGAGGCGAAGTTTCTTTCAAAACAATTCGACTTGAACATATGAGGAAAAGTAAAGCAGTTAATAAATGGAAGATATATGTTCAGTTAATAAATGGAACAGTTAATAAATGGAAGTTTCGTGAAAGTTCATTTCTTTTTTTCATTATTGATTTACTCGGAACATGAAAATCCGACATTGTCCAATATATTTATTGCGAACTATGAAGCCTATTCTTGAAAACCTTATTTGATTATATTTATGTATGGAGTACTTCGGAGGTTTCCCGTCGACCAATATGTATTAACCAAATAGAGATTGTACGGGGTTTTATGATAAACCCATTACAGAAAATACGTATTAAGATAAGACTGCACTTTTTTTGTAGCTCTAAAATGCATTCTTTTATTAACTTAGGTCTTTATAAAAATTTCTATCAATTGCTCTATAACATAAAGAGATTTTTTCAAGTAGTATGAAAACTATTGTTAAAATCTCGAGTCCAGTTCGATGCAAACTTCTTTCTTAAAAGAATTCGAAGTGTGCATTAGGGCGGAAAGTAATGTACCTAATAAAAATTAATTATTCTAGTTGTTAGATAATTTTTTAAAATACTAAGTAATTGAACTTACAATTGAGAAGTTATACCCAAATTATTTTTTTTATTAAATTTCATACTCAAATTATTTTTAATGTTTGTTATGCAAAGTAAGAGCACATTAAAAGATAGCGTTTGTGAAATTCCCACAAGCGATCGGACGATTACGCTTTTCATAAGAATATTCCAATTCAATTATTATGGCACAAAGAAAATTAAACTGTTTTTACAGCTCTCGTTTAATTTTGTGACTAATTCTATAAATTAGAAAAAAAATAATGGAAATAAAATTTTAATAGCATGATACACATTAGGATAAAAAAAATCACAAAGGACACTTACAATTCAATCTAATAAAAAAAATTGCTTACAGAATTTTTCCAAGCAATTAGTTGGATAACCGTTATCTTTTAAAATGCTGTTGAACCTTTTTGGAATGGATTCAACCGATAGCTATTTTGTTACCGTTGGCTCGATTTTTCCCCCCAATTCTTGTTGTATTACTGAATTCAATTCTTTCTGTGAAGAAATACTTTGATTTCAGATCCTAAATTCCGTTTCAAAAGCACTCAATGGGGGTGATATCTGAAGATTGAGGAGGTATTTCAAATCAGTCTGTGGAAACTACTCTACAGCCAGAGTTGCATATTTAGAGCAATATCCTTTATGGGATTGTCTTGGTAAAATTGGAAATAACGTTACTGATTACGTTTTTATGCTAAAGTTTTCCAAATTGCGTTTTAAAGCATTTGTTCTGAATCATTGTATTACCAAGATATTCAAGATTACCGACTCCAGTGGGTGTTTCACATCTTACACCATAAAGCGACCCCATGTTTGACTGTTTGAGCAAAGTTCTCTTTTAAGGTCATTTTCATTACGTGAACATTCTATAGATGGTAGATTTGCTTTCGTTAGTATTACAGTAATTATAATTCCAATTTTTATAAGATTTGACGATGTACGTATGAGGTCTCGGTTACAGAAAATTTTTCTTGACACCCGATAGTAAAATCTAGCAAATGGTACCGATCTTTTAACAATGAAGAGAGTAACACCCAAACCATATTATTAATGTATATTTGTTAAATATTTGGTACCTTAGCCTTATTTTAATAATTATGAAACCCGATTAAAAAATCTAGCATATGGTACCGACCCATTTAACAATGAATGGAATAACAGATAAATCAGGTTATTAATGTATATGTGTTATATATTTGGGACCTTAGCTTTTTTTAATAATTCTAATACCCTATTTTGAAATCTAGCATACGGTACCGATCTTTTAACAATGAATGGTTAACAGAAAAACCATACTATTAATGCACATGCCTTACATATTTGGGTACTCAGATTTTTTTTAATAATTCTGACAGTACATATCAGTGATACGTTTTATTTCAAGGGAAAACTTCGATGATCTCACAAATCTTCTTTAATTATGGTATAATTATAATTATGTGATTTTTATACAGCGTTTCATGACATCGTATACAATTTACCAATTTAATTTTCTCAACAATATTTTAAATAGATTTTACTTTTACTAACGGCAAATTGAGAGCATTTTTAGACAACAAAACGTAGATAACAAAACGCATTGAAATTGCGAGTATTAAAAAAAAATCAAAATCATTGAATCATTCAAAGAGATTATTTTTTAACGTTGCCAATTTTTTTTAGCAAAATAAATATAATAAGCTAAATTTGTATTTATTAGGCACTTTCACGCAGCATGTTACACCGCAACTCTCGCAATAATGAAGAGCAAAACGATTATTGCAAGGCGCATCGATTACTGAAATTAGTACGGAAATGATACGCTATCGCAAATCGGACACAACAGAATTCCGCACGTAAAACGGATGACTTTCATTTTCTACCCTCCGTTTTTAAAGTGGTTACATCAGTGATATTGTGTCAAATTGCCTTAGTACAGACTAATCTATAATTATTTGCAAGAGTTCGAAGACATTTAACAGGTTTTTCCCCTCTATAATCAAGGGATCAATTCAGTATTTCCTTTTTTATGAAAAATAATCTATTACTGAAAGAAGACATTAAAAAAGTGTACTAAAAAATTCCCTTCTTATATAGTTACAGTTCTTTTCTTATTTCACTTTGACCCCATTTTCGAGAAAATAGAAATGTCCGATCACTTTTGATAGAGGCAGTATAATCAAATGGGGATGTCCTATCTTTATTTTTTTCTTCAGGTGTGTGTGGGGTCTAATGTAAGGTCTAATGCCTAAAAAATACTTTTGTCTGAGACCCACAGAACCGCGGAAATTGTTTTATCTGGGAGCACCATGCAGGTGAGACGACCACAATTTTAATCGAGCACTCGCAGGGGCGACTTTTGGCAGGCTCGTGCCTTTTCCCTCCAACTAACCTCACGGAAGGGCTTTCCAGTCTAAAATAAAGTTTTCCACTCTCTTAATGTTTTTGTTGTTGATGTTTATGCCCCCTGGCCGAAATATATTCCGGACCAGGTCGATATAGTCTTGCGAGCTGAGGAGTGCAGCTCCGGTTCTATAGTGGCACCACATAGGTCGGAGTCCGACTTAGCGAGGTGCCACCTGAATTTTGACCGATTACCCCCCAGGGGTGACCTCTTGGTCGTACCTCCCCCATCCACTGACCTCAAAGGAGGACTTTCCGATCTACGGATTTAACGTACCCATACTCGGCCTCGACACGGAGATATTTAACGGTGCTTGTCGGGATTCGATCCGAGTACCCTCAGTACCGAAAGCCGACGCGCTACCACTAGGCTACCTCTGGCTCTATGTTAAAAGTATCGGTCTATAAAACTAAGTAAGAAAAAAATAAGTCTATAAAAGTTGGATTCGATTTTTTGATTATGCGATAAATGAATGGTTCTTTTCTCTATATTCATGTTGTTGATGGGTAAGCAATAAAAACAGAGCATCAGTGAATTTCGTGCAAAATAAAACAACTGTACTTAGCATATGTAGCAGTCTTCCCTTTAAAAAAAATCCGTGAAATAGATTGAATTCAGGAAGCAATAAAACACAAATCTTTCTTTATATCAAGAAATTTATAAGAGATAATTTAACATCCCTCTGTGTATCTTTTATGCGTATTTTTCCAAGCACATCTTGACGATTTCCGAGGATTTTACACCGGAGTAATATTTTAGATAAGCGATTCTTATCCCTACAATTTCTTTCCTGCATAATAACGTTTGAACAGTGTAAACCATTTCTAACTCAAATAATAAAAATAAAAATAAACAACTTTAACCGCACTTTTTCCCTGCCAAGATGGAAGCACCCTCCGATGCATTTATAAGGCCAGGCATAAATCATTCAGGAAATAATAGAAAGTGCATTGAAAAATGTAAATTTCACTCCTCGTTTTTAAGTGGATTTACCTTAAAATATTCTTTCCCGCATACTAGGAGGATTTGGAGAAAACGTATTTTGCACTTTTATTTACTTTCTCAAAAAATTATGCTGCAATTCATTCCTTTTCCTCCGGCCGGAGATAAATGCAATGAATGTAATCCCCCAGCGTGAAGCGAGAAAGGGGATCTTTCTCAGCTCCGACACGTCCGATATTCTAAATACACAAAAAGCTTTTAAGTTCGGCACGGATACATCTTGTTTTCAAATAACTTTTTTTAAGTGAAAAGAACTTGAATAGATTCTAGATGTACGTAAAGTTCGGGTCTTGTGACTGACCTTCTTGTTATGTTAATGCGGATAAATGCTCCAAATTTATGATTAAAAAAATAAAATATCCGAGTGTGAAAGGTTGTATGTAAGACATGCAACACACAGACTACTAAGTGATCTTTCCTTATAATCTAAAGTTCAGAGGTACTGGAAGGCAAGAGAACGAATGGCGTCAAAGCCAATCATCTGGGCATTTGTAACAAATTAATAAATAACCTTATAATCTATATGCCAAAAAAATCTATATATATATATATATAACAGTTCCGTAACTGACTCACTGATTGACATACAACGCACAGACCAAACCGCTGAACCTAAAGGGCTGAAATTTTGCATGGCGATTCTTCTTATGGTGTAAGGGTGCACTAAGAAAGATTTTTGAAAAATTCTTCTTAGATTTTTTAAAATTAAATTTTTAAGCTGTTTTTGTAACTTTTTTTAAGTTTGCATTTAAAATAATAATTTGAGGGTTATAAAATTTATATCACGAGAAAGATCCTAAAAATTCCTTGAAAATGAAATCTTTTTCGAACCTTTACCTCGATTTTCTGATTTTTGGTGAATTTTTAAAGATTAATTTTTAGAATTTAATTTATTAAATGCTGATCACGTGATTTCTTTATCTGGTACTTTAAATAAATTTAACGTCACGTGCATAACAACTAAATAGACAAAAAAAAATTTTTTCTTTCTAAGACGATTGGAGCAGACGATTGGATATTATCGAAAAAAATAAATATCCCTTACGAGTTTTTTATAAGTATATATATATATATATATATATATATATATATATATATTACATCAATTGTATACATTGGTCGTCGCATTTTATTATAAATATATATATATATTTGGCATTAATTGCATACATTGACCGTTGTATTTAATTTGAATTAACTCCGTAGCGAAGCGCGGGTTTTCTGCTAGTAGATAAATAAATAAGTAAATATCCAGCGAAACATTGGCTGCTATCATTTTCTAGTCACATGGTAGGACAGGGTCCGAATTACTTTAGTGGTAGCACGTTGGGCCTCGATTTGGGGGTTCTCAGTTCGAATCCCAATAAACGCCATTAAAATACCTTCTTGTCTAGACCGGATATGGGAACGTTTAATAGAGTAGAGTGGAAAGTCTTTCTTTTAAGGCGGTCACACACATCTGCCCTGCACAGTATTCAGGGGGAAAACAAGTGATTTATGGGCAGCGCTCTGCAAAGCCTCTCTGCAACGATCCTGCCTTCAGTCGGTTTTAGCACAGATCATCAAAGAGATTCGAGGGACCTTGGGGGGAGGACCGTAACTAATCGACCCCCAAATGTGTGAACAAGTGTCGGGGGGCTGCGTACTGTAGAATTGTCTAGATGTCTGTGACAGCAGCATCAGAGGTCCGGGGTGGAGATGGTACGTTCCCCCCCCCCCAGATGTTACCCCTGAAGGTGCTCGGTCAAAATTGAGGTGGAACCTAGCTAAGTCGGATTTGGACCCTTATGGTGCCATTATAAAACCGGAGCCGCACCCCTGAGCTCGCATAGGAATACATTCCAGCCAGGGGACATAAAGCAACAACGACAATAACAACTTTATACATAAAGAGCATTGGAAACTTTATATTTTTTTCTTTAAATGTGCCCTCGTATAAAATTTACTACAAATATTTTTTAAAATATTTGAAAAGTTGAAATTTTTGCTTTAAAAATTCAATATTTTAAACTTTAAATTAATCGTTTTTTATATTTCTTCCTAACCAATTTCTCTGCTTGCCTAACATTTTTCACTTTTCCGTATCAGTAGGATTTCATATTAATTTGTCTCGTAAGGATTAATAAAAAATTTATCTTAAAATATTTTTAGACCGTTTAATGTGGAAAAATATCATTTTTCTCTAATATTAAATTTTACTTTGGGGAAAGTATTTTCAAAATTTTAGCTACAAATCGAACAACCTGAAACAGTTTAATGGAAGTATAACAAAAGAACGCTGTACAAAATTTTTATTGAGCTACCTTGCAAGGAATTTTCCGTGTACCCTTTTAAGGATAGAATATTATGAAAAATTCCATTCCATAAGCTTAAAGGGCAGAAACACGGTGGGCTCGCGATAACAGTGCAGTGCTGTACCTAGCGATACAATCAGGTCAGAAGAATTTGGCTTGAGTTATTTGATTCTAAAATCTCTATAGAATGTGTAAGATATACACAAGATTCGATTCACAAGAATCGAACTTTTGAGTGAATGAATTAAAGAAGCTGCTTGAGATATGCTAATTTCGGCATACGCGTTTGGTATAAATACCATGCAGCTTGATTAAAGCGAAGAAGGTTGAAAGGAAGGTTTTGTTAAGGTTGATAGATAAGCGAGTTAAGGGAGCTACGAGGAAAGTAGCTCCAGGTGTTATCCTGCGCTAGTGCTTAGGGGGCCCAAAGTTTACGTGGCAGTACTGCTGGTTTGACTCTCTGCTGGTTTGTGAGTATTTGCAAAGTGTATTTCTATTGAATGTTAATATATATTCCTTACAAGTAGTACGTATGCTTAATGCTGTAAAAGCAAATTCTATATGTGCAACGAATTCAATAAACATTGTTTCATGTATAAACTGTGTTTGTATCAAATTCAAATAGAGTGCCCCCTTAGTTTTCTCTATAAATGTTTAAAAAAAAGAAAGAAACTAAGCCTTTTAGAGCATTTTTGACTCTCGGAATCCCTTCACTGATCATGCTTTGTCATTCATGAACCTGGAAATCATCTTTACATGAAAAGAGATCGAGAGAGTCCGCGAAAAATTCGGGGAAAAATGTTTCGATATTATACGAGACAGAAAATATCAACATTACTTTTCTGATTAAAAATGGCGCATGAATCAGTTATAGCATTGGGAAGATCATATAGATGTCCTGCGACATTAATACATGCTTTCTTTTCTCAATAAAATTGAAATATGACCTGCAGGAATAGAACTTAATTTCTTTGGGGGTCCCGCGGTGACATTTTAAAACTATTTAAGTACCATAACTTTTCATTGACCGACTTTGCAATACTCTTTATAGAAAGAGATACTGCGAAGCTCCACATCTCGGTCGAAAATCTCTCAATATCATCACATACGAAAGCGCCACTGATTAGAAACTTTTGGGAGGAAAATTGACACATGATTCAGTCAACGCACTGTGGTGTCCACATCTCTCACATCATGTTAGTTCACATTTCCCCCTCAAAATAGAACTGAGGTAGGGCTAGAATTCGAGCCCAACTTCTTTGGCTTCTCGGCAGATATAACCTCTGAACTAGCGTGCCGCGTCATTGATCACCTTTGCAATTCCCCCTACCCGAAAAAAAATCGAGAGACCTCGTAACTCGATAGAAAATCACTTAAGAGGATGGTGGACTTTCAAATTACCAAAAATTGAAGAAAAATTAGAATTTTTTTTAGTGTGTTAATATTTTAAAAATATGTAAATACTGGAATAAAATGCATTTAAAATATGTAGGGAGAAGTAAAATGGAAACTTGGTGGCTTTAGAAAAGTAAATACTAAAGGTAGGTCAAAAAACATCTTTTAAATCGGTTTTTCTCAAAATGAGTCATTTCCAGAATTGCAAGTCTTCGAAATGCTCCTTGCATCCTAATTTTTGACGAAATTAAAAAAAAATTATAATAACTACTCCTCTAATACATCAAAATAAAGTTATGTATCCATTTTAGGTTTCGACATCATTTAGATTATCAAAGTAGTGTAGAAAAGTACAAAAATGTCACAAAAATTCAGAGTACAAGCATAAAAATATTTCATAAAAATTAACTACTCAACGAAAGTACAAAGTAATACATAACTCTATTCAAAATGTATTAATAAGCAATATAAATGCAAAATTAAGGAAGTTAAAAATTGGATTGCAAGGAGCATTTAAAAAATAAATTTCAATTTTTTAAATATAATTTTTTAAACATTTATAGAATTTTATAAGGTGTTTAATATAGTTATACTTTAATGAATATCTATGCAAAATGTCGTCTATAATGCACTCATTAAGATGACTGCATTATAGACGACTCTATTGTAGATGATTGCATTGTAGATGACTAAATTATCGTTGTGATAACTACATATCTCTTACCTCATTGATTCCTTTTTTTTCACCAAAATTTAAATATCACCAAGAAAGAAATCGAATCTAATTTTTTGGTATTCTTGGCCGATATTTTAAAACCATTCAACTCTCGTGTCTTGACACTGATCAACCTTGTATTCTTCCTTGCCGAAAGAGAGACCGAGATACTATGTATGTAACTACTATGTATGTGACTCGTTCAAAAATCACTCGACATCGCAAAAGAAAGGTGTCAAAGATAAACGTAACTCCTTAGGTAAAAAGTGACGCCTGATTTAGTAGGTACAGTGACGACCACAACTCTTATGTTTGAAACACAGATCAGCCGAGCCATGTAGTAGATGAATCCGGCATTTTTAACGTAGGATTAAGTTCCTCAATAACGATCCTTCGGGAAGAAAAAAAGGGTCCGTCCTGCGTCGCGAGTTATAATTTTGGCAGCGTGCCAAACCCAGTAGCAGTAAACAGTTAAACAGAAAAGTGCCAAAATGCAAATGCAAAAGAAAGAGAAAAAAGTAAAGCAACGATAAGTAATTCTACGTTAATACTCCGCGGTAGTTTCGTTAGAAGAGACTACCTGAAATATTTTTTTTCCAATTTGAAACTAGCGAAGTGGACCATTTCTCTATTAAAAAATACTCAATAACTTTCGGGTGACTGGGACACTGTTATGACCACATATGTCGTACCACAGTCATTTATATTTTGCTCTTTCATAACCGGTGTAGAAATCTAAATAATTCTGGCACCGTGAGCAGATATTCTAATCTCTGAGCTACCGTGCCATGTCGATTATATGCCTTGCAGAGGCATAACATCGACATGAGATTATAGAGGCACAAACATATAAATTTCTCCATTTGTTTTCTCTTCTGCCTCTGTTTAAGATATACTTTCATAAACTTAACGAGAAGCATGCTATTTGCACTGTTTCAACTGAAGTCACAACTTTGATAAGGGTAAATACAAAGTAGAAATATCCATAATCGATTCCAGAAGCTGAAACGTAATCCTAATTGATGTTAGCTAAGCATGGCGCTACCAACAAATGTGGCGGTGGAGGGGGAAAAAAGTAAAAAAAAAAGAATTTATCTTGGTTAAATTTTTATTGGTTACTCTATTTTTGCGGCCAATCGAGACTAGCGGTTCTTAAACTTTTTTCATTCATGACACCTTTTTATCATCGAGATTTTTTCGCGACCCCAGGAAACAAGGATATAAAGATAAATATTTTCTCATAAATAATTTATCTCTTAGGTAAGCAATATACATATGAAATTATACATATTTGGTAACAGTACACATATGAATATATATGTCTTATATACTCGCGGCGGGCAACAATAATTAAATTCATGTATTAGGATTAAATTCTTACGACCCCAAAATTTAGCTTTGCGACCCCATTTGGAGTCGCGACCTAGTTTGAGAAACACTGATCTATACACATCGTATACAACCAAATTTAGATGGTTTTAAAGTGGTACGATTGCACATAGAACAACCCCCATAAAGGGTATAAAACTAATGAAAAAATTAAGCTGAGGAGCCTAGAATGTGGGGGAAACCTGGATCTTTATAGGTGCAAGAACGTCGGAGCGGCAAATTTTATCTTTAGCCAATAGCGCCCTTTACACGTATGCTCTTTCGCGAATGCTTGGAGCGAACGGGATTGCGCGCGGAAACTTGCAGTACGCTCCAAAGCACCTTTCCCTTCGTATCCGAACCTTTACACGTGCACTTAATCGCGCGGGATTGTGGCTTCACGCGGGAAAGAGTGTACGTGTAAAACGCGCTATTGCCTCTAGCGAAAATGCATTTTATGCCCTTTTTATCGAGGCTAATAACTTTTTGAGCTAATACTCCCACGCCACTTATCTTACTACTGTGACTTTGTGAAATGGTCTTTATTTCGCTTATAAATTGTCTTGAAAATAAAAATAAAATATGCAAGCTCATTTCATATTTTACAAAGATACTAAAAACAAAATTCATCGCAATCAACAAACAATCCATAGAATATTTTCACGACCGAGAGTTTTTGTTTATGATGACATATAAATTATAAGAATTCTTCCAATTCACAGAAAAGGGGGAAAATAACACAAACTTTAAATCCGCCGCCAAACAAAAATTCTTATTACAATTTTTTTTCTATTTTTTTTTCAATGCTTAGGCACTTATCGTGAGACATTTGCACAATATGCCATGGATATTGTTGGCTACTTACGTGGCACCGTACAGGTTAGTCAACATTACTCCCTGGTGCCACCTCAATTTTAAACGAGCTACCTCAGATGCGACATCTGGATGGCTCATACCTTTTCCCGTCCCTCTGAATACATGGAAGCACTTTCTGGTCTACTGATTTAACGTGCCCATATCCGGCCTAGACACGAAGGCATTTAATGCGCTCATTAAGATTCGAACTGAGCACCCTCCGTCCGAAGCCCAGTTTGCTACCACTAGGCTACCTCGAGCCCATATTCAAGAGTATACAGATCTAGACTTTCATACCATACTCAACAGACGACGCTAGTTATTATTCAGTTGATGTTATTATTCAGTTAAAAGCACGGAAAGTGGATGCTTGTATTAATTTATATGTACTATGAACATCAACTCATCATCAAACATGCTGTTCTAAAGGAGGAAAATGAATCTAAATCCTGAAAACGACCTAATCTAAAGAATTTACAACGGTTGGTCTTGACGTGCGATCGTTAAAGTGGAGTCCGACTATTTGAGAGGACAATAATGGATGATTAGAGAGTATACAGCAGATAAATATAGCGGTAAATATTTATCATCTGCCCTGCCCCGCTTCTTTTAAGATAGATAAATAGAAGCGGGGAAAAAATTCAGGATAACCGAATGATTAAATAAATAAATAATGAAAAGACCAAAATTCGACGTTGTTGCCCCCTAAAAGGAAAGGGTTATCTGTGAAAGAATCCATTTAAATCTAACACACATCACCGGCATATTTCCATTGGTACAAGATCGGAAATGCGAAATAAAAGCACGCTAATATCCTCACTTTGCTTAGTTAAAGAAAATTTTACATAAGTATTTTGGCCGAAACATATTTTGATTTTGGACATCTAGCCGGTTTTTATATTTTTTATGGCATAAAATGTGCTCATAAATATAAATTTAGTCAGCGCTTTTTTTTCGAATTTTCGATAACATAAATGAGATTTTCGCAACCTTTGATATTTGCGGTATTTACATTCTGAAGGAAACGTATAATTTTCTCCCCTAGATAAAAACTGGATTACAGTTTAAACTATTCCCCTCTGCGACATGTTAAACATCGTATGAATACAAAATCATTTTCATGTCTCTCTACAATTCTGAAATGTAATTTTCCCCTTTTTTTCTCTTTTTTTTTGTGCAATTCTGGTACTACCTCCAGATTTTATGAGTCTTTAATTCCTTTCGCGTTTCCTCCTGAAAAGATCATACTTAGAATTTAGAGCAATCACTTTCAATCTTATGAATTACAAATAGAATTATTTGTGATGTTTACGACCGTGTGGTTTATTCGATAAAACTTGAATTATTTCCGAGATTACACGTTCGAAGTGAGCAGTTAAAAGTGTTCCGAAGCAGAATGTCTGAAGAGTAAAAATGGTTTTCTCGGCGAGTGTTTTATTCAAGGGTGTCTCTTGAATTGAAATTGAAATCATTCGTGATCTGGATTCTTTCTCTAAAGCAAATAATCATGTTGCCTGCGTTTGTGTAAAATCCTTTTAGTTTTCTGGAGATGGAAGAGCTCGTAATTTCAATAGTTCATAAATAAAAATTATATTACATATGTTCATACCTATATATCAGATTGTTGTTTCTGTTTTAGTTTTGGCTGGAATAAATTTTGGAAAATCACATAAAGATGAAACTGCGGGGGGACTGCAGTTCTTCCTCAGCCTCTTGTAGGAATAAATTTTCCCAACCCATAATGTAAACAAATGCATACTTTAAACTTAAGGGGGTCCAGGACATAAAATTCTTCAAATTTTCGAAAAAAGTTTTATTGCATTATAAAATTTGTGTTCTTTTCCACTTAAAATGGCGTTTAAATCATAATTCTATCTTAATTAGAACATATCCTGTTCTATCTTAATTAGAACAGGATATATTATTATTATTATTATTTTATTTTTGCAACATTCTAATAGCAGAAAATATTTGTTTAAACCTGTAAATGCGTTTTCTGCATGATGGGTATTTTCACCATTTCTCGTCTTTAAATTGTTATAACTCAAGAACCGTTAAAGATAAATGGTTCAAACTTGGAACATGTCCTTTTCAATTATTTTACTTCAATTTAAATTCACCAAAATTTGAAGAAGACATTTACTTTTCAAAATATGATTTTTTAAATATAAGTTGCATCAATTTTTCAAATTTTTTTTCTCTATATATTTTTAATATTTTTTTAATTAATATTTTAAAAAACGGTGAATCAAAATTAAAACTTCTATTTTTCTGTTTAATTAAATGAAAAAATTTTGAAATTAGACAAATGATATTTGGAGTTATAGCGATTTTAAATTACCACTTTTTAAAAAAAAATTTAATTTAAAAATTTTTTGAAAACTTTATGAGAAGTTTTAGGATTTACAAATTATATGGTTAACCATCACAAAAGAATTCAAAATTATAACTCAATAAACATTTTTTTTTAAATGTTTCACGGACCCCCTTAAATAGTTACTTGGTGTTGCGAGGATTTCAGTGACATAATATTTAAATTATAACTCAACAAACAAATGCTTACTACCCCTATCCTTGAACGTACATTTTAAAGGGCGTATGAACAAAAACAGATAAAAAATTCTTGTATTTTTCAATACTCCTAGCTGAAGCTCACACCATCGAAATTGCTTAACGTCAACTTAAAAATCTTCGACGAAACATCAATTTTCCTTAGTTACTTTCCATCACGCGGCTCTAACCCGTTCAATTTAATTTTGCTTCTATTCCAAATCCAGTGGTTTAGGCATTTGTTGATTTCTTTCTGCTTATAACAAATTCTTCGTCTTTTACAGTGGTTCTTAACCGGTGATCATAACCGGACCATAGGTGATCCGGGATAAGCCAAATGGTGGTACACGAAATCAGCAGTAATAGAAAAAGATTGGTTTCATCGTTTCAAAACGACATTGTTCAAATTCTAAAAAATACCGTATTTCCCCCGTTTCATACGTTTCGAGTACAAAAAAATCCCTGTTCTGCCTAAAAATACCTAATACATAGGATGAGACTTTAACAGTGGCAACTAGGTATGTACAAAGCATACAGAAGAGATACGGGGTGAAACTTTTATAGCTGTTCAAAGTAGTAACCAGCATTGTTTAGCTCCCGTTGCTAACATTCTGGAAGCTGCAGGATGCCGTTGGCAGCACCTGATCTGTTGATCCTTCGGATGTGGAGTGGTCTACAGCCTACAGAATCTCTGCTGGAATCCATGGAGAGGTTCCTTCATCTTGGATTACATCAAAGTCACAGAGACTTAAGTCCGGGGAATATGCGGGACTGTAGAGCACTTCCCAGCCCCAGCGAGGGGGGGATTTACAAATTATTTTAATTAGATAAAATATAATTAAGTTTATTTACTTTGCCTCCTTTTTTTTTAGTTCTGTAATTTATTTTATTTATGTTTTTTATAAATTAATAAAACTTTTTAATATACATATTTTTCTCAAAATGTCCGATATTCTATAAAGTGGAAAAGGGTCCTTCGAACTCGTATTTTTTTGGGCGCGGTGGCCTAGTTGGCAAAGGCGTCAAGCCAGTGATCTGATTGTTGCGGGTTTAAGGCCGATCACTGACAAAATTCCATAGCCGTATTCACTAATGGTGGCCGGGGCACGTAAAATCGGGCGTGGCTGCAATGTCCTCCAAGTTCTCAAATTTACCTCTGGCTGTGCTGGGTAAGGTGGTCTTGTACCGCCACTTGACTCGGTTCAAAATTCGCGGATCATCAAACGAGTGCAGTGTGGACCTACCCCCTGTGGTGCACCCGGAGCAACGCATACGGCAAAGTTGTCTCACGTTTCCACTCCCCCCGGAGAAGAGCCTAGGTTCAGTTCTCCCAGCAATTAGAAAAAAACCCTCTTTTTTATTTTTCAATATTTTACTCAATGTACCACAAGAGTAAAAAATTAATATTCTCTTATACTGCATTGAATTCACATAGAATTCACAAATAAGTATTTTGTGGGAATAATAAGACTTCTTTTTCAAAAAATTCTTCAAAAATGCTAGAATTTTTGAAAATTTTTCCATGCGCATTCATTTTTTCTGGACTTCCAAAATTTGTCAGGTGTGTTAACGGAAGTGTTCGTCATAAAACTGTGTATAGTTCTTTGAAATCTCAAAGATATTTTCAAATTTATAGGCCATGAAATAAAGCAAAAACATAAAAAAATAGCAGAACTGAACAACAGAATTTAAAAATATATATATATTCAAGACTTTATATTCATACAAGAAAAAAATCAATGCACAATTATGTTTATAAACATATGGTTAACTTATATAAAAAAATAAGATTTGTAAATGATATAGAATGCGCATGTAGCTTTTGAATAGTGCTAGCATTTTTGAAAAAATTTTTGAAATACAGGCATCATTCTGTCAAAATATCTTTATTTTGAATTCTAAGGGTCTTGATACTATGAAATAATGGAAGGTTAAATAATTCCCTTTATCTCTAGAATGCGAGGCAGTTTAATGAAGTGAGACAAGAATTAAATGAACATTAATTTATTAAAAACGTAAGCATTAAAATAAACGATACTCACAACCTGTGAGGGATTCGTATACTACACGGCAGGAGCCGATGTCTCTCGGTATACCGTTCGCATTATAAAGGACCACCGGCAGCAACAATAATAGCAATCGTCAACGCCGTAATGGCGGTAGGTATACAGTGAATACTTATATCCATTCTCAATGAGATGCAAGAAATAATATACAGTTAAATAAACAGTTACTAACTCAACTAACCAGCCTTAATCGGCAATTAACTTAAGAAGCCGTAATACATGAAATTGTGACGTCATGGTTAGTTGTTGGGTAAGTACATTTTACAAAGGGTTTACCCGATCGAATGACACAAATCTGAGGAGTTCACTTCGGCGGTTTAGCTTAATTCTAACAGGTCTTCCATATAGTAATAATAATAAAAAAATTAATTCAGGTAGTCTCTTCTAATGAAACTACCGTGGGTTATTAACTTAGGGTTACTTATCGTTGCTTACCTCTTTTGTAAATATATAGGTATATATATATATATATATATATATATATATATATATATATATATGTGTGTGTGTGTGTGTGTGTGTGTGTGTCAGTCAAAATTTTGACGCATTTGGTAATTTTCTGTTTAACTGTTTACTGCTTGCCCAAACGATACAGACTGGGTTTGGCGTGCTGCCAAAATTATAACTCGCGACGCAGGACATCTGAAATTTTGCTTTCCCGATGACCGTTATGGAGGAACGTAATCGTACGTTAAAAAATTTTAATTATTCTCATTCGATGTATAGACTTAAAAATTGAGAATAAAAGATTTTGAGGTTGAAGGTCCCTTGTCCCCTTAAGTAGACAATTTCCAATAGATACATACATTACTCAGAGTCTCTCCAAAAATTTGAAAAGGCTCCGTTTTTAAAACTTGCCCCCGGCGCCACGATGGATCGGCCCGGCTCTGCTCGCTGACTTCTTCAAATTTCCGAAATAACAGATCTATGACCTCGCATGCTCGGGTTTCTAAGAGAGGGCTGTCGAAATACGTAGATGACGCTTGGTGACAACAGAATAGCGTAAGGAAAGTCACCTTAAACATTCACTGCATGGCGTTACTTAGATTACAAGTAAAAAGTATTTATTTTACTAGTACCGTGCGATCAACGTTTCGGAATTTTTATATGAAGCAAAATAGTGAAGGAACCGTTTTGTCACCAATGTGCAATTCTACAGCAAGCCTACACTGATTGATACACAACACCATTACAAGAAATAAAAATAAGTTCACATCAGCACAAGTTTATTAAAAGTGTTTTTGTAGAGTATACTTCTCTGATCTGCTTATACGGGGAAATATTTTGTTGTTATACCCCCGAAGTTCATTTGCTCGAAAGGCTAAGGAATTATATTTCTTTAAGAAGAGATGAGCTTTCCTGAGGATTCCAGAAAGGACTAACAACTAAGAAATCTAACAATGTGGACAAATTTAAACGTTAAGCAAATAAAAATTTTGAAATTCAGAAATATTGCAATTAACATTTTATACTTAGGAGGTTTTTCCCCATATGTGGCCTCCCCCCTTTTTTTGTTTAGGAAACAGAACGTCTTACGCATTTTTCTCTGCTAATTTTCCTCCTGTTGGCTTTTGTTTTGCTTTATGGGATATTCCTTTTCCCCTTTCCGTCTGGATTCTAGTAATTTTCTCGGAGACTTTCTATCCAATCTAGCTCTGAGCCTTTCCGCAGCGAATCTTTAAACGTTTGGTCTGCTCTCCGTTTTAAACATTTATAACATTACATGGCTCTCCTCGGAAACTGAAGTTCTTTATTATTCTGAAAGTAACAGCAAAGTTTTTTTTCCATTCTTGGCATCGTAGAAAAACGAATGGGATTTCTTTCTTTCTTTCTTTCTCTCTCTCTCTCACTTTTTTATTTCACCTCCTGTATAAAAACTTCCGGCCCTTTCCCTTCTTGCTTGGGTACAGACTCAAAAAATAAATAAATAACGAAAATAAAATAGTAAATAAGGTAACGAGCAGAAAGTTCCTTGAATTTCTATCATCAATCTTGTGTTGAATTTTAATGAGCGAGAGTAAAGCAATTTTGAAATTTAGTTGACGTGATCCTACTTAATTATATGCCTGCATCGAGGTGTGTGGTGCCTGTTTTATTTTTTAATAAACTTAAATTGATCATAGTCAAGTGGTTACCGTTTACTTAAAAATTTCTCTTAACTAAAATGTTAGGAAGCGTTATTTTTTATTTTCCTTCATCATTATTAGGCTCTTTCCTTGCACTCACTTCAGCTACTTCAACTCTATTGGATTCGCTCTCCTCACTGCCAACCTATGGAGAAAATCCAAGGACTCCCGACTTGGATTGAAAGATTTTTTAAAAATTTTACTCGGTATTAGAGAAAGAAATATTACACCCTGGAATAATTTTTGTTTAAAAAAATGCCATTAATATTTTAAAATTTAAATTATTCGGGGAAAACAAATATGGTATAGTGTGGTTTAAACGCTCATAAATTCTTTTGGTGGACGAAATTTATAAAATTAATCCTGTAAACATTTAGAGCCAGAATTATTTTTTTCTCATATCGTGTAATTTAATTTTGAGGAAAATAGCTACTATCTTTTAAGAAAAGATTATATCAGCCTGGTAAAAAAAAATTGCAGCTATAATTTCATTTTATTGACCTTTAAAAATATATATTACATCACGTTTTATTTTTTACATATTTTTAGAAGTTCATACAAGAAATCAGCAATAAAATTAAAATTAATTAAGGAAAGTACGAAACGATCTCTAAGGATAAAAAGAGACATTTAAAAAATTATATATATATATATATATATATATATATATATATATATATATATATATATATATATATATATATATATGCAGAAAAAAATCTTGTTTAATTAAATCTTCGTTTATGCTTATAAAAATATTTTTTGAATTAATTATTAAACACTCTAGAGACACAGAAATGGATGAGGCTTCATTACGGGTGATGCTGTATTATAGCGCGAGTATAAAGTGCGAAATGATTTATGATCACTTAATTTAATCAAAATATGTGGAAAAATTAATTGCTCTTAATTAAATATCTGCATATTCGTTCCGAAGATTATCTTTTCATTTTGCATAATATTAAAGGTAAGTTGCGTTGTAATAGTGTAACGGTTTTAAAAATTGAGTTTTGGGGTGATATGATGTTCTAGAAGCCAACAACACTGTTTCAAATCTCTCTTTACTAATATAACGAAAGTTCGGTGAAATCGTATTTTCCCTGAGATGGACAAAATCTTATTGATTTTTCTGACAATTAAGGCTGTTGTGTACTAACCCAATTATATTCTCTCACCTCAATGTTAACCTATGGAGAAAATGTGTCCAAGGATTGCTGACTGGAATTTAAAGATTTTTTTTAAAACTGTACTCCGTAATAGAGAAAGAAATTTTATACCTTGGAGCATTTTTTTAAAAATAGAAATAATATTTTTAAATTTAAATTATTTTGGGGAAAATTGGTATAGTGTGTTTTAGACGCTCCTAAATTCCTTTGGTGGGCGAAATTTGAAAAATGAATCCTGTTGCAAGGTGCAGAACAGTTGAGGCTATCTGAAAATGCCATTTTTGTTGGATTATCAGCATTTATGTAGCTGTAAATAGTAGACAAATTTTCTCCATAGGTTAATATTGGGGTGAGTGAATCCAATAGGGTTAGTACACAGCAGCCTCAAGAGAATAGTCTTCTATGAGAAATGTCTCAGTTTTACTCAGCAATCTCGCTAAATCTGAAGTACTGCCCTATTAGTATCTAAAATATAATTTTTGATGTCTTTCTTTCCTGTATCTTCTTTTGCAATTACCAAATGACTCCCCGAATTCCTCTCGAATTAATGAGAAATCCATCTGTACTTAAATAAATATGAAGCAGAGACATGAATAAATAACAAAAGGACCGATATAGAGCATTGGGGGGCAGATTGGTGTAAAACTTTATCTTTGAGGGTGAAAGCGCACAGGAAGGGCCCATCATCGGGCTGCCCAAGATGTCCGCTGGGACGTCATGCCTTCTTCAGATTTGCGAATGTTTCCCCTTTGATCCTTTCCTCCCTCGTATTAAAAGATAAGCCCTCAGTCTCAAGATTAGCAAGTAAAGGACTAAATCTAAAAAAAAGCTGTGCTACGTATAGAGGCATGCTGAGTTTTGCTACCGCAGCAAAACAGAACTGTACGTTCTCATTTGTTAAATATTTTGTTTTGTTTAAAGTTATCACTGATCGGTCAATAAACGGTAGAAATTTAACAATAAAAATAATAGTAAAAAATGATAGAAAATGAGTATCAATTTATTGAGGAAGGTTTATTTCTGTTTATCTGAAATGGCAAGTTTAGTCTATACCTGAAAATCTCCGACCAGTTCGAAAACTGGACAAGTAGCATCTTATTTATCATAGAACTCTCTTTTAACCGCCTAAAGAAATGTCGTCTCCCAAATCATAATACACAGTCGTCTCCCTTATTCGGCGGGTAGTGTGGAACTTTAATGACTCCAATGTAAACAAACTTTAACGTTTTTAATAACTAGAAACTTAAAGTTAACAAACAAACACTGTACAACATAACATTATCATCTTGCTGTACTCCCGAGCTAAATTTACAGCATGCGTATTGTTGAGCTGGATTCGCAGCGTACTGGAAAGGAATCGAGCGAGAGAGGGAGCGAGCGTTCTTCACGAAACTCCCGGTATTTATATGGCTACACCGGTGTGCCTCGCTGATGTCTTCTTCCCTCGGCTCACCGAGGTTTCTTCTTCTGTCAGTTGAAAATGAAACGAAATCACTCGACCGCCACAGAAACTTTAATTTTTTAGTAAAAAGGTCTTAGGATTTATTTTATCATGCAAATTAAGGGGTCAGGTACCTTTAAAAAGCTAAGAGACTCGGCAAATATATCCCTATTTTCAATCATCAGTAGTTATGAAAACAATTTTTTTAGGAATATAAAAATTTTTCTGTGAGTCAAACACATTTTATCCTTTATAAATATGGCTCTAAATTTTTTCTAGCTTGAAGAGAAAGTTTTTAATTGTTTAAAATTTCAACCATTGTTTTTTTCAGTGTTATACCACTGCGCGCAGAATCGAATCTGTATATTAATGAATATACACATTTCTTTTAGTTTGAAAATTAAGTTATATAATATATCTTTTAAATGACCAACTTTGAAATCAAAATTCTTAGTTCATCATAGGAAAAAAATGCTTTTAATTTTTTTTTTAATTTCAAAAAAAAAATTTGATAAATTTTACTTAAATATAATTTTTTTAGCAGGAGTGACATAATATTTTAATTATGCATGTTTCTATTGCACGAGTATAAAATGTCATGGTATTCTAGCCAATTGTTAGGGGGTTATATTGTGTGCGTAATATCATAACAATGAAAAAAAGCAATGGTTGAAGTTTTAAACAATTAAAAACTTTCTCTTCAAGCTAGAAAAAAATTTAGAGCCATATTTATAAAGAAGAAAGATAGTTTAACTCACCTTAAAATTTTCATATTTCTGAATAAATTATTTTCGAACTACTGATGATTGAAAATAGGGGTATGTTTGTCCGGTCTCTTGGCCTTTAAAAAGGTACCTGACCCCAGAAACAGATACATAAATCATGATACTTATGTTATCTATCGAGTGAAAGCACAAAGAATTAAGCAATCAAACTTTCATGTGACAAACGTTTTGAAAACCCTGTTTGTTAAAAATATGCACGAATAAAAATAAGACTTAAATCATTCACTGATTTATACATTTACTAAAATAGGTTTTTAACGAGGTAATTCAATTTTATGGTGGTCTCTTTTATCAAAAACTTTATTTTTGTTTTATGGAACTAAAGAAAATGAATTTTTTAGTAATTGTTTTAATGATAGAAGGTTAATATTTTAGACAATCTTTGGCCAGTTTCGACAAATGTATGAAAAACGTTTATCTCGTATTGATCACCCAGAAAGAATCCTTTTTGATTTTCCTCATAAAATATTTCTCTGCAAAATTATCATTTCTCAATCACACTATGAGATGTTTCGATTACTCTGAAAAGTCAAAGCATGAAATTTTTACCTAGTGTTCCTATGCTAATAGGGTATTTATCTATCATTTTCTCGATCTATTAATATTGAATTTATTTTTAATTCTTAATAACTTCAGTATGTGTGGAAATATTTGTCCACTTTGGCTAAAATTTCACCAGGAAATTTTTTTCCACATTTTCATTTACTGTGAAATTAAAGAAAAACTATTAATTTGACAAAATGAAAGTCGGGGTCTATTTTGGTGAAGTACCAAAAAAATACCCAAAACACGAACTGGATTATTTATTTTATCGTATAATACATACTTGTATGAGAGTGTGTAGACACACACTTACTTTAGCTATACATCGTACTAGGCATGATAAATTTTATAATCCTACAGTATCAATAAAAATAATTTAAAAGATTTATCTTTTTAAAGCATGATGTTTCCATTTTAAAATATTCGTCAAGTGAAAGGAAGGAAGAGTTCTTAAAATAACCTATCATGAATGAATGATAGATTATTCTGGCACACTGTGAATGTTCTGTTTCAATAAAAAGGTGCACTGAAAACGTATCAACACTTAAACTTAGTAAAGACGAATTTGATTAAACATTCTGAATACCTTAAGCAAACATTCTCTTAGCACTTACTTCAATCTCTCTTTCTCTGATACCAAAGCAAACATTTACATTTTTAGGATACTCAATCTATAAGTTCCTATTACAGATATCTGCTAGATGTCTCCTTCTTCAATATTCTATCTCGTTCTTTAAAGATTTTTTTTCCAGTCTAGGAAGATATAACATTTCCTAAAAAAAATTTCTGGTCAGTTATGGTACATATTTTATTTTTCTCTTTGAACTGCGGAATAGAAAAGAATAACTTTTAATCTTAAATTTTTTAGCATGTATTTGCTGACGCTCCAAACTGCAACATTATATAATATTTAAGAAGCCCAAAACACTAAAAATATATAAAAACTTCAACGGATTTTTCAATAACATAATGAGATGATGTACGAAAAATAGTGTAATTTTACACTATTTTTCGTACATCAATTCGTAATTTTACAATTTTAGAGTAGTCGGTTATAATGATAATAGGGAAAATTTAATTAATTATGAAGAAACAGGGGAAAAATTTGAAAATAAGACAATGCTCTTTAAGAATATCCGTCTCTCACGAAAAATTAGATAATATATTTACTCATTATACTGTAAGATCCTTTTCATATATTTATGTATATTAAATGCACTGATGTCTGCAAAACACTCCCTCAATGATTTAATGATACCACTAGAACATACCCCAATGCGTTATTGTTACGAGTAAAGCTAAACTAGCATCCCAACACAGATTAGTATTAATAAAAGTATAGTAGTGCAACAGTGGAAACTAACATATTGATAAAAGCATATTGGTAGACAGAAGAGATCAACAAAAATTGGTTAAAATGTACTGGGAACTAATAGTATATATATGCATGTATATATATATATATATATATATATATATATTTATTTATTTATTTATTTATTTGTGTGTATGTATGTTAGAAATTAAAAATACTGATAAACAAAATTTTTTCTGAGTCTACATTTGCTTCTTTATTCTTTTATTTATCCAAGAGATCATTTTTCCTTATAATTATAGAAATCGTGCCTGTATTCCCCCAATAATTTTGTAACAGAATAACTGAGAACTTATTAATTTAGGTTTCTACTTTGATTAATTGGAAGCTATGAATTCAATTCCCAGATAATTGAAACTGCGATTATTTGTAGGAGGAAGGAAAAGTGTCATTTTATATGTTGCATCTATACCTGTTGTGATGTCATTTTTACGGACCCTATTTAATATTTCCGTTTTTAAAAGAAAATATTCTCAGTAAGCAAGGGTAATAAATACAAATACAGATGAAAATTTGTATGACTTTTTCCAGAGCATTCTTCAGACTTAATTCTCTTAAAAAACCAGATCCTCAAAAGTATTTACAAACAAAAGTGTCGTGTAATTAAACTTTAGCTTACTTTAGCTTTAGATGTACTTTAGCTTTAAATTCTTTAAAGATTATGTTGAAAATAAACAGAATTAGTCATATAAAAAATATAATAAACCATATCAAGGAAAGAAGCTTAAATTAAAAGAAAGTTGCATTTATTTATGAATGATCGATCAGTACAGTTCCATTCTTAGAAATATATTTATTTAGAGTTTAATTTCTAATTCTGACTGTACCATTCTATTAATAAATGAATGCTCATTGATAAAAGCATTGAAGAATTAAAGTTAAGTGGGAAAATCTTTGATATATCCCTTAATCAGGAGGAAAACCATATTTCTAGATGAAAGTAATGCCAAAACTCGCGCATTAAAATTAGTTTGAAGAGAAAATACGTATTTGCTTTAATTATTCTGATGCTTCCATTAAAGAACTCAAAGTATTATTAAAGCGGACCTCTTTCTGTTCATTCGAATTATTTGTTCTAAAATACGTCAAGTTTGTGAAACAACTGTTCAGTCAAAACTTATACAGTGTATCTGATGAAGAGCCGTTTGGGTATTAATGTGAAGTATTAGTTTATTTCTTTGTAGTAAGGTAAAATAGACCTACATTGTTTGACAAGTGTCTGGCAAAGTTCCTGTCGTTTCACAAAAATCTCTAAAATTTGGACGCGTTGTTTAAAGTTACATAAATTCACTACATATATATATATATATATATATATATATATATATACACACACACACACACACACACACACACACACATATATATATATATATATGTATTTCGGTGTTTTTTTAAAGCGTCAAGAGTTTGTCTAAGGAGTTAATATGTGCTAATATACATTTTTTAAAAATAAGTAAAAGTTATTTTAATAAGATATTGTGCATGTATGGAATCGCATGAATAAAATTTTCAAGCACGATTTCTCCAAGATTTTCCATGGTTTCATTAAGCCATTAAGCACTTTTGAAGACGAAGTAAATTTCGGATGACAGTATTGAGTCTGTCGATCTCAACTCTTCAACATAAAAATTTGCATTTTAAGAGAATACATTTTCTCTATGATTTATCGAAAATATATTCAAGCATCCACCTTCACTATACTTTATTATTCTTTAAATTTTCCTTTCTGTCAGAATAGAGATTTTCTGAAAATACTGCTTATAAAAAGTTTCCGGTAAGGTACGGAGACAGAAGGATTTTGAATGTGAATAATTTATCACACACTCCTTGAAATGGTACGTGGCTGAAAGACTGTTTCGAATCTTGTTAAATCTTTTGAATATTATTACTAAACTGCAAAGGCTTGATAAAAACAGTCAAAATTTAAAAGTAGAATACATTAATTAATCCTACAGTTACTGGAGTTTTATGTGTACTAACTCATTCAAGTACTTCTGGAAATTTTCAGAATTAAAAATGTATTTAGGAAAGAAATTATTTATTTCTGCGCGTTTTTTTTCATTACAAAAGTTTGGTTTTTTTTCTACATAACAACAACCAAAATTTGTAAGTAGAGTACATTAAGTAATCATATGGTTATTGGAGCTTTACATCTATTAATTCACTCAGAAATTTATGCAGTAAACACATTTTGTTTTTTTCTGCATAAAAACACCCAAAATTTATAAATAGAATGCATTATTTAATCCTACAGTTATTGGAGGCTTACATCTATAAATTCCTTCATTAATTCATAGAGAAAACAATTTGGTTGTTTTCTGCATAAAAACAGCCACAATTTTTAAGTAGAATACATTAATTAATCCTATAGTTACTGGGGTTTTGCATGTTCAAACTCAAGCCGTTTTAGAAATTTTCAGAATTGAAAACATATTTTGAGAAGAAATTATTTCTGCACGCTGTTATTTTATTCATAAAAACAGTTTGATTTTTTTCTGTATAACAGCAACAAAAATTTATAAGTAGAATACATTAATCATTTCTGTAGTTATTGGAGGTTTACATTTGTAAATTTATTCAGCAATTTATGCAGAAAACAATTTGGTTGTTTTCTGCATAAAACAACTTAAATTTTTTATGTAGAATACATAAATTAATCCTATAGTTATTGGAGGTTTACGTCTATAAGTTCGCTCAGTAGTGTTTTTTGGAAAAAAATTATTTATATCTGCATGACGCATGCTTCCTAATAGAAAAAAATTTTGTGTTTCTACCTAACTTATGTTTGCGTAAGAATTCTCATTTCAACTATTATTTCTAGTCTTCAGATAAAAAAAATAGAAGGGTTACATAGACAGTAACAAGAACAATGTAGCAAATTGTTTCTATTCAGGTTTAAATATCTAAATTTAATCTCTTAAACAACTCTTCTACTCTATTACATTGTGTCAATATCTAATAAAAATCAAGTTAATTAAATAATGTTAATTAAATAATTTCAGAAAATTGTAGCAAATCAGATTTAATGAAAACCGAAGTTTTATATTAAATATACTCTCGTGGATAGGAAAACAATGATGCCCTAACTATTATATGAACATAATTATTCTGGTAAAGAATATAATAATGAAGATAAATCCCGGGAAATCAACAGTTGACGGTAGCAGAAAATTGAAAGAATAGTGTTGCTATTTCATCAAAGCATTTAACAATAGGGTTAACAATATTGTCCAAGCAAAATTCGTGATTTTGTAAGAGTGATTATTAGGGATTTGAATGATGATGTTTTATGATTTGAGTGGGGATCATTTCCTCGAAGCATTGAAAATCTTAATGGGTATTTTTAAATTCAGATTTTACGGTGTCATCTTTTGCCTGTAAAAACATTTCTTCCTTAGCTACACTACGGATGCTCAAAAGCAAACATTTCATCACGTGTCTCAACATCTGCATTGGTAACCTACAATTTTGAGACGATCAGTACAGTCCTAAAAATAAGCAAACAAAAACGGAACCTTATCAGAATAAAAAAATTTTGGATTATAATTATAAGAAATATATAAAAATTCAGCATCTAGCGTATAATAAAAAAGAAACAATATTATAACAGAAACTATGAAAGTTGCTATAAATATCTGATATCCATTTGTGGAAAAATACTCTAAATGCATGTCATATTACCGGAATTCGGAATATTTTTTCATAAATGAATATCATATCATTGGAATTGACAATTTTTTTGTTATAAAGGGATATCTTATTATCGAAATTGGTAATATTTATGTCATAAAGGGATATCTTATCTGAATCGATACTATTTTTGTAATAAATGGATATTTTATTATCGGAATTGATATTTTTTTTGTCATAAATGGATAACAGACATTTATAGCAACCTTCATAATTTCTATTATCTATATGTATAAAACAGTTCCGTAACTGACTGACTGACTGACTGACAGATAACGCACAGACGAAACCGCTGGACCAAAATGGTTGAAATTTTGCATGGCGATTCTTCTTATAGTGTAAGGGTGCACTAAGAAAGATTTTTGAAAAATTCTTCTTAGATTTTTTTAGATTAAAATTTTAAGCTGTTTTGTAACATTCTTTTAGGTTTGCATTTAAAATAATAATCTGGGGGTTGAAGAATTTATAACACGAGAAAGATCATAAAAGTTTCCTTAAAATGAGATTTTTTAAATCTTTACCTCCCTCTTCTGATTTTTGGTGAACTTTTAAAGATTCATTTTTAGAATTTAATTTATTAAATGCTGATCGCGTGGTTTCTTTTCTTTGTGATACTTTAAACTAATTTACCATCACGTGCATAACAACGAAATAAATTGACAAAAAATACATTTTTTTTTCTTTCTAATGCGAAGACTATTAGACATTATCAAAAAAAAAATTAAAATACAGTAAAAGAAATGTTCCTCAAACTGTACTATATTAACTGTACTATATTAACTGTACTATATTCTTTAGTATGTTCTATTACAGTGGTTCCCAACCTTTTTCAGCTGGCGACCCACCTTTCCTTATCGGAATACCTCCACGGTCCATCGGTCCATGGTGGAGTAAAAAACCTTATTTGTATCGTATCCCTTCCTTATGTATATATAATTTACCATCAAATATTGCAAATCATATATATATATATATATATATATATATATATATATATATATATGCTTTTTTGAAGATACAGATTGATTATTGATAAACAATTTGTGTTCTGATTTGAAAATGGTTGATAAAATATAAGCACTTTGTAGCAAAACAGTTATTTATTTAACAATAGATGTATGTTTGCAATATATGCAACAAGTGGTTTCATACTCACTAGCAAGTGTTCCTAGGTAAAGATAAAAACTACAATTATAAAAGTACACAAACACCATTTTAATTTTTCAGGCAAAAAAAATCATACAGCTTTGATATAATTACAGTTAAGAAAATTGTTATCACAATCTATCAATATGTAAAATTGCTGTTTTTAAGTAAGTTTCAATTTTTCTGATGCTTTATTCGATGGTTTCTGATAGTTTTAGGATCGAGTCGTGGCCCACCTGTAACCCTTCCGCGACCCACCCATTGGGAACCGCTGTTCTTCTATTATATTCAGTAGAACATACTAAATACAATAGAATTTTTTTGAATATTTTCTTCTACATTATTTTGTCTATAAAAATATTCATCACGATATATATATATATATATATATATATATATATGCCTTAATAGCATACATTGGCTGTTGCATTTAATTTGAATGTACATCGTAGCGAAGCACAGGTATTCAGCTAGTTATGTTATATTTCTTTCTATCTGATATATCTATATACTATACTTTTAATGTTGTACAGTCGTACCTCGGTCCTCGTCGTTAATTGGTTGCAGAAAGCCCGACAAGTACCGAATGAATTCTTCTCATAAGGATTAATGTAAACTGAATCAATTCGCTCCTGGAAACCAGACATTTCACATTTTACTGGACGATTTATAAATGCATGGGATTGTTTTTTCATACAAAACCTTTGAACTAAACAGACATAATTTAATACAATAATTAGATGAAATAAAATTTATTTTCACTCAACCTGTACTGTAAGGAATTGATGACCTAATGGGATAGGAGTGAAGGAGAGGGGTTATTACTTGGAAGGGGAATCTCCTTCAAACAAAACATCAGGCATTTGCACAGGGATTCTTTCTCTTTCTTAACTCCACCGATCCCTGGTGTAGACCATATTTAGGTAGCCCATTACAAATCTATCAAGAGAAACTTACACCTGCCTACGTTTCAAATTATTTCTGAAGTGAGACATTGTTTGATCTATAAACAAGTTGAAGAAATTCAAAATGTATTATAACCAAAAAATTCAAGAATTAGGCCTCGAGCGTCATACTTTCATTCGTTCAAGAGTAACTCTAACTACAAATACACGCTTCGCACAAACCGCGAAGCAGCCAGATGGCGCTACCAGTACGCAAAACAATATATATATCTTTTCAATTTGCAACACAAGTGCGCATTTTGGCTTTCTAGAACTTTGTCAGGGTGGTACTTCTGAACAAAATTTTATAATCAAACCATTTAGAACACATTTCAGCATGCATGACAAACACCGAGGAAACGCCGAGTTTCGAAGCATCGAAGCAGGCGAGCACAGAAGTATGACTGTATTTTTTAAAACTATAGGACAAAAAATTATCAATTCTAACGTCTCGTTGTTTGTTTATTCATTTAAAGGACAGTATCTTTATAAACTAATAAAAGGTATGCAGTTTGGTTAATAACTTTTAAGGTAAAACGAGCTACAAAATAAAATATTTAATAAAAATATTTCAGTATAATCTCTGATAATCTGCCTTTATTTAATCATTTTCCAATGCGACGCATCATTCTAGCAGCTGTTACATGAAAATAATGTTGGGGTTACTTATCCACTGATACAACGCACTGAATAATACAGCCATACACTTTCCGTCTGCTTTAAAATTACTCCATTATGCTAAACAAGCTGAGAGACTGATAAACAGATTAAAGGAATTTATCTTTTACACGTGAAAAAAATTATTATCGATATTTATTCAGTAATAAAATGTTAAACGCATTAAAAAAGCGCTGAAAATTTCCTGACAGAACCAAAGTTACGAAGGAAGTAGTGCTTTGAACTTTACATTTTCAATCAAGTACCGAAAACTAATATTTTTACATCCTTTTAGAAGTGATTTTTTAAAGGAATATTAGCCAAAAATGTTGCATTAGCATATAGTATTGCGCTATCTGTAAAAGGAGTCAATATATTATGTAGTATTTTTAATTAAAGCTTGGTTTTGATAAACAGTTTTATATTTCGATATATTAAGAGGATTTTTGATGCAGCTCTTGTAGCAATATTTTTCTTCATAATTAATACATTCTGTAGATCACAATTTAAATTTTATTTTCATTCAAAATTCAAGTTTATGTATCAATTTTAAATTAATTAATCTTACGGATAGAAATATCTTAAGAAAGAAAAGGAAAGATCATCGAAAATGTTAATTTAAAAAAGTATTTCGAACTATGCTATATCAAAAATTTCTGTTTCCCCAAATCATAAATCCCAAAGATTATCGTGTAAGCCTTAAAATTTCATTTGATATTGGTTAAAAAATAATTTATTGGAAGTGAAAATGAAAGCATCTCTTCCATGTGAAAAAAAAATGCTAAACTTCTTAAGATAGAATGACTCCACCTAAAAAACGGCCCTTTGAAATCAAAAATTGTACCTGTAGGTTGGAAGCCCATACATTTTCTAGACCAATTAAACCCCAAGACATCGGTTGGGACAAGGGTTCGGTTTAGCAAATTTTCTCCTAAAATCAAATTCTGACATGCGATACCAGAGTCTGGATTCGAGTCCCACTATTGGCATGGTTGTTTGCAGCCGTTCGGAATCGGCTTTAAGCAGTAGGTGCCGGTCTAATTTTCCCTCGTGTAGCAAAAAATAACCTCATCGCTTTCAACCAACCTAGAATCAAATAATAAAAAAAGCTATAAATTTCAATATGGGAGAAAATCAAAAATAACATAACCCTGTTTATACCAAAAAGCCTGAATTTTTCTTATAATGTGTACACACTTAAAACATAATGATATAGCTACTCGAATAAGATTGAACAAAACCATTACGAACAACGATAGTTTTGTCTTGATTTCCACATCACATAGGAGCTAAGCAATGTTTTAGATTTAAGGGGATTCACTACCCTTAAATCTTTAAAACATTCGATTTTTTTTTAAAAATATATGTGTTAAAGCCTTATCATTTCTGAACAAAATAAAGCAAACCGCATGAAAATTTTCCACTTAGTTCTGGAGATATTGATATTCTAAATATTTAATTACTGATCAAGTTTATGGTAAGAAAAATTTTAAACTCATTTTTCTCAAAATGTAATTTTGCATGATTCCGCAACTGATATCTCAAAATCTATGAAACATAATTCCATGAAATTTTTATCACTGCATAATCGTGTTATTTTATTGCGTCTGAACTAGAATTATTGCAACCACTGCACATTTTGTTATTTTTTCAGGGATAAATTAATGCAAAAATTTAAGGAAATTTTAAGTATATTTTGATCAGTTTTTAAAAAATTGAAAAAATATTTTAATGTTGAATGTTTCATGTTCAATTGTATTTTGAATTATTTATTTTAAAAATAAAGCATGAATTATACATTTAAGTGTAAAATTAATTTCATAGTTCTGCGCGCAAGCCAGTATACAATAAAAATGCTTAAAAAACAAGGTATATCTAAAGCATTTAAAAAAAAATTATTTAAAATTATTTTGAGAGTTGAAAATTTGTTTTTTAAAATAAATATATCAATTTATGATATACATAAAATTTGGAAAAATTGGGAGTAAGTTGATAAAGTTACAGAGTCAAAAATTATGAAAATATGCCTTATTTCCTCGACTTAAGAGTCGTAAGTCCCCTTAAATAGTTTACACATGATCTAGAATTTTTGCATACATAAGTCTGGTTAAACATCCCAGACCCAATACGCATTCAGTTTCATTACTCTTTAGGGGAAAATAATTTATGACAAGCACTGTAGGAGCTAATTTTCTTCCTAGCAAAATTTGCTAGCACATACAAGAAGCCTAAATATCATCCATCTTACAGATTTTTTTGCAAGGCTGTTTTTACGTTGGGTTTCAATGTCTTCTGCAATTAATGCTAAAAATTCTCAGAAGACTAAACCTTTCCAGTAAGAAAAAACATGTCTTCATTCAAACATGTTTTCATCTTACAAGATATTAATTTTAGCAAAAAAATATAGGAAGGGTTGGCATGTTTTAATAAGTTGCTGCAATGTTTTCCTTTTTTGCCGTTTAAATACTGAGATGTGAGGGTAACTCAGTGCTGGGATATCTTTAAAAGGTGCATGACTGTCTTTCGATCTCGTTCAATTTGAAACCATCTATACTATTTGGTTGTAAATATATAAAGTGGACTGCTTGACAGGACACCATAAGGCTAAGAAAATAGTTCATTTATTCGAAAAGAGAATGGAAACAGTCATAACTAAATTGTAATTATAATTAAGTTTTTAAGGAATCAATTTAGTCTAGTGTATCTCAAACTGTGGTACACATATCCTTGGTACATGTAGGACTTTGAAGAGGTATGCGGGCTCTCGAGATAATATTCAACCGACAAAAATTTATATCGTGGTAAACGAATTAGTAATTTCATGGGTGGGGGTACATTAGACTATTAATCATGACCAAAGGGTACAATAAAAAATGTTCTGGAACCACGGCTGTAGTAGATTTTGGTACATGTAGTTTATTTTTTATGCTACGTCTCTCAAGTGATATAACAAAATCTCTCTCGTCAGAATACAGAAAATTAATTCCCTACGGGTTCAATATACGGGGCAAATATGCACAAAATTTTTGATAACATGACAGAACTTTCTCTCCTTCTGTATCTGCTCAGGGTATAGGTCATTTGTACCGATTCTAATATTTATTAGCGTGCAAGTATAACCATCTATTTTTACGTACCATTTTCGGGTCCTTAGAACATCGTAATTTGCGAGTAGTTTAGTGGGCTAAGTCCTCTTTTGCTACACGAAAGTTAAGTAAACCAGGGTCTTCTGCTTAAAGCCAACTCCAAACGGATAGAAATATCCATGCCAGCAATGGGACTCAAACACACACATTATATTACCGAAAGGCACACATGCCGAAAGGACATGTGTGCCTAAGCCATTCGGGCACCATCTGGCTCTTAATTCGTGGAAAATGTGAAAATCAAAATAATACCATGTTTCAGAAATGTCCAACTCGTCCATAATAATGTTCGTCCATAAAAAATCCATAATAATGATTAGAAGTGATAACTAGATTCGAACTGTTTTACCAACGAGGCTGCTCCTTGTCCTAAAAACCTTCGTCCATATACACCACAATTTTTGCTGGCTACTTTGTGAACGGTATTACCATATAAATGAGCCAACACGGTCCCTCTGAGGGAATGCAACAAGAACGTCGATGCCCCCCCCCCCTATCCGGGATTTGAACCTTGCTGTAGGAGCTTGTAGCGCCAACATTTATAATATGCGTGTGGCAGATTTTAACTAATAATAACTTAAACTAATAATTAAAATAGCATTAGGTTTGATTTTATCTTTGTGTCATTCACAAATGTGAAGTTCAACCGAATTGTCCAATCAGGCAGTAACGACTGATGCTTTCCGCCCTGAATAACGTATAATATGTTCTAAGCTGATAATAATATTTTTATATTTTTATGGCAGACTTTGAGTAGTGGTGGGTTTTTGTTTTAGTATCTTTCATAAGTTTCATGCAAGTAACATCCAATGACACTTAAAAACAGTCATCATGTAAGTAATTTTGAGAAAATAATGTAAAGGAAAAATGATGATTTATAACCGCGACCACATAATGTTAGTGATATGAGATCGACAGGAAAGGACACAGTAAGTCCGATTTAAAATAGGCTATATATTCCATAAGACTCCCATGCAAAATTTCTCCAAATTTTACATAGGTTATCCATAGGAAACCTATGCATGACTCCTATGGATAACCTATGCAAAATTTCGGGGAAAGGGATTAAGGAATCTATAAGAACTTACAGAGTTTCTATTTTACATTCGTAGATTCAGATAAGAGAAAACTGGTCAGAGAGAGCTGTCGGAACATTTAAAGAACGAGCTGACTTAGTTTCAGTCTTCATTTATAAACATAGATATTTATCTAGAATATTTATTTAGAATAATGATATTCAATAAAATATACGCTCAAAATTTAAAAATATATCTGAACGTATTCTCTATCCAATTTTACAACATCAAAGAATTATTCTTTATTTCTCAAAGGCCCTTTTTCATTCTTGGTTAATTCATCTGAGACATCTTTCTTTGGAGAGAAAAAGACAAGAATTTCCATTTATTTATTTTTCTGTGAAAGTGAAAGTCAGAACCTTTTAAATCAAGTCGTCAAAACTGATTTTGTTATCGTTATTTGTTATACCTGCATCAGCGAAAACAGTTAAAAGAGAACTTTTAAGTATGCTAATTAGGTGTGCCTGGGCTTAAATGCATTTAATTAAGATGCCTCAATGAAAATTTTAATCAATTACTTCAACAAAGCTGTGGAATGTCGTTTTGACTATCAGCTCTAATACAAAATAAATTGGTTTACTTTAAGCCCTATTCCCAGCAGAATTAACACAGTCGAACATTCTAGTTTACTTCGCACAGTTTTAAATCTTGATAGTTCTCGTAAATTCAGTGTATTGTTCGCATAACTTTGCCCGGTTTCGTGGAAAAGGTGCGAGTATTCATTTGCGTTTTATAGGTAAAGTAATAGAGAAAGTACAAAAGCAGAACTTTATTTAAATTCCCTTGCGATGAAAATAAAAGGACTATTGTCACGTCTGAAAATAATACTTTTTTATGTAGTATATAGGAATGGCGCATAGGGTCTTAAATTATATGTTTCAATCAAGATCTATAGCAGACTAGCTGAATACCCGTACTTCGCTACGGAGTACATTCAAATTAAATACAACGGTCAACGTATGTAATTAATGCCAATATATATATATATATATATATATATATATTTATAATAAATACAACGATCAATGTATGCAATTGGTGTAAATAAAAAATATATATATTTATAAAAAAAATCGTAGCGCATATTTTTATAGACAAAATAATGTAGAAGAAAATATTCAAATTAAATTTAATAGAACATACTAAAGAATATAGTACAATTAATATAGTACAGTTTGAGGAAGATATCTTTTACTGTATTTTAATATTTTTTTGGATAATGTCCAATCGTCTGCCGCATTAGCGAGAAAAAAAATATTTTTTGTCTATTTCGTTGTTATGCACGTTACGATAAATTAATTTAAAGTACCAGAAATAGAAATCACGTGATCAGCATTTAATAAATTAAATTCTAAAAATGAATCTTTAAAAATTCCCCAAAAATCAGTAAATGGGGGTAAAGATTCGAAAAAGATTTCATTTTAAGGGAATTTTTATGATCTTTCTCGTGGTATAAATTTTATAATTTAATAAATGCAAACTTAAAAAAAGTTACTAAAATAGTTTAAGAATTTAATTTTAAAAAATCTAAGAAGAATTTTTCAAAAATCTTTCTTAGTGCACCCTTACACTATAAAAAAAAATCGCCATGCAAAATTTCAGTCCTTTAGGTCCAGCGGTTTGGTCTGTGCGTTATTTTTCAGTCAGTCAGTCAATCAGTTACGGAACTGTTTTATATATATATAGATTATCAGATATCTCTATAAATAATTTAACCCAAGTTTATTCATACAAAATTATATATTAGGAGAATTTAGGGGTTAGGAAAGTTAACTGCCCTAATTCAAAAGATGACATTACTTGTTGTTAATAAAAGGTAACAAACTTGGAAAAATTCGAAAATAAATGTTCATACATTCACACTTTCTTACTACGTATGAATAATTTAACAATGCAATTATTTAAAACGTGGTTCATTTTATAATATCATTCTAAACGTAAATGGAAAAGCGTAGATAATGACGTACCTCTTATGGTGCAAAGGGATATCCTTTACCTGACTTACTCGTTGAAGAATTAACTCGGAAAAAATCTACCTCCAACCCCTCATTGTATTTGTAGGTTAGTGGTCCCTCATTCCTTTTCCACACATAAACACAACATAACAGAGAGCATACGTAATAACGTTTCATTGTAATTTTGCATGATAATGTCAAAGAAATGTTACACGATAATGTTATTGCGAGGATAATTATTGTCATCTAGTCGTATTAGCTGTATTTGTAGCTCATTTAGTTCCATGGTCAGCTGTGTTTATAGAATAGCGATATGTATTCTGTACATAAATCGTCAACGGGTAAAACCTGAATGAAAATCAATAAGAATCTCTTAATCTTGTTTTGTTACCTAAAAGGTTGAGACAACGTCTTTCCAACGAGTTTTGCTTTGGCTGCGTTATTCAGTAAGTTTGGGGCCCGAGGTATCCAAGTGGTAGCGCTTTGGGCTTCTGACTAGAGCTGCTCAGTTCGAATCCTGACAAACGCCATTAAATACCTTCGTGTCTGGGCCAGATACGGACACGTTAAATCTGCAGATCGGAAAGTCTTTCTATGAGGTCAGTGAGTGTGGAGAAGGTGCAAGCTCAAAAGATGTCGCACCTAAGGGGTGTTCAGTCAAAATTGGGGTAGCACCGGAATAAGTCGGATTCCGACCCTTGTGGAGCAATAAAACCAGAGCCGAGACTTTGGCATGAAGCTATCTGGATGGATCTGGTCTGAAAATATTCCTTCCAGGGGGCATTAGCAACCCCAAAACGTACTGTTTACAGAACTGCACACGTCCCATTTGGCTTAGCAGACTTCGTAGTGGACAGCCTTGCACAATTGTGTACCTTTCGAACACGAAAAGTTCCGTTCGGTTCCTTTTAGCTGTAAATTTACTTCCTTGTGATGGTAGGGGATGGAAAAGGGTACAAGACCATCTGATGTCAACCCTGAGGGTGCTCGGTCAAAATTGTGGTGGCACCTGGTTAAATCGGACTCCGACTCTTGTGGTGCCATTAAAAACGGGAGTCGTACACCTGAGTTCGCACCCTATATGGACCTGGTCAGGAGCATAAGTCACAACAATAACAACAAGAGAGCAACTAAGTTGGGAAAATCTAATTGACCTCGGCTCACCGTCTTTCTGTATAAGTAACTCTTATCTTGTAAGCTACAATGCACCTAATTAGTATAAGGCGTGCATGTTCGTCTCGCTTCCTATGAATAGAGTATAAAATTTTCCAATAACTGGTGCTCACAGAATTCGAAAAATAGGGAAGTAAACTTTAAACAAAACGTTCAGCAAATAGAAAATAATAATGTTAAACCTTACATTCTGTTCATGCTACCCTTGCGCTATAAACATACCTTAGGACCTACTCACATAGAATACGTCAGCGTTAGCGTTACTCGCATTGACATATTTTAAACCAATCACAGACCGTAACAATTTCGTGGCTAATCGTTTGGAGGTTTGTAATTGGTAAAATATATTTCAATACGCATAGCGCTGACGCTGACGGACTCTATGTGAAAAGGCCGTTACTGTGTTTACATTAACGTTTTTAAACAGACATTTTAACACTTTTAAATCCTTTGTTTTCATTCCTCAGTTTACGATTTCACCATCTGGGCCTGCTGATAAAAATATAAAAACTTTACCCTGTATAAATATTAATTTTCCTCTACGTATTATCTGAAAAAAATCCTTTTTAAATTAAATTAATGTCATCTCATCTATTCATTTAATTTTTCAAATATCTGAATAGTGGTTTGGTTTTGTTCACCCTCATATGTTTTTCCTTCCATCGTCACGTAAAATAACCATGAAATATTCACACGCATTTATTAATTATGTTTTTATACTCATTTAAATGCAGCGACATCCCATTTCGCTCGGGTTATTTATGTTTTTTTAGCCCCTCGAGTTTTGAACACGCTAATGGACTTGCAGAAAAGCGATATAGGATTTCGAATGATAATTACTTCCTCTACAACTTTCTCCTAAAACCATCTGTAAAGAAAAAAAGATAATGTTTTTACAAAACCATTTTAGGCATCGGAAGATGCATAAAATAGCGTAGCTCCTCGGGAAGGAGCAAAGAATTACATTATATCAGATCCCGATTCGATTTTTGTTTTTCTTTTCAAAAGAAATTAGAATTTTTGTTTTTCTGCGGAAGTAAATTTTATGTAGATAATTTGGGACTCAATCAGATCAATTCACAGATGGTGCACAATCTGTTAAATGCGTTTTTTAAAAATTAAAAACCTTTCTTACACCTGATAAATTTATCAACTTAATTATTTTGAGTTATTTTTAAAAACTAATAATATCTGCCTGAAACAGCATTTCGAAAAATAACTATTGTATTGCTCTATTTTAACTCTCTCTTTCTTGCGCATTGCGAGGTAAAAATTTTATGTGAATAGAAAATATTCTGTAAAAATTGAAATGTATAAAAATGTTAGTTTAAGCATATTTCAAATAAAAAATTAAGGAGGGAAAATCTGCCTTTTTTTCAGTGAAATAGTCGACTGCTCATTTCTCTTAAGGAAAATACTTATTTTACTCTTTTTATACTTTTTGATTACTTTCAGCAAAATGTTTTTCTTGCCGGCTCATAAAGTTTTCATTTCAAGTGAGAGCATGTTCAACCAGTAGTAAGATCTACATTAAGTAATATACAATAGGTTCTTTCCATAAAGGAAATGATTGTGCACTCGACTAGTTCCCACAAAAGACCAATTTTCTCCCACTTAGCCTAATTTCTATTTGAAGGGACCATGTACACGAAATGATAAAAAATGCTCACTTTCATTTTCTCGATTTTAAAGATACTTATAAGCTTTTAGGATAAAATACAAAAAAGCATGTTTTTTTATGATAGTTGGTTGGCGGGTGTCGTGTCCACTGGAGAGATCAAATTGAACCATGAGCGATTAGCACCGCCTTAGCTATTTGAAGACACAGGTTCGTGTACAGTTTCTCCTCGTGGTATCTACCAACGACTTGCAGAAATGTCAGAATTGCAGAGTAGGCAAAAACACGATTTGGAGAGCAGTCCATAACAAGACAGTTCAATTTCTGTAAGTTCTTGTGGCATCCGGATGAATTTCCATTCTTCTGTAATGTTGTGTTCTGAATCTTATAATAGTTTTAGTAATGTATCTTTTTGCATTTAGTTCACAGATCTGACACTTCATTTCAATTGCTCTTTTTCTAAGTCTAAACTTAGCCATGGAATTCCCATCGCATAAATGAAGACACAAAAGCTGAGAAAATATCATGCTTTATATAACCTGGAGATACATTTTAAAAACTTTCGGGTAAATTCGAAAAACAACTGTTCAACGATTAGCACATTTTGATTACCCAGAAAATGAGAGAAATCATAAACCTAGTAAAACTAAACTTAAAAATAACATTTTCAATTAAATATGTCTTCGACTTTTAAAATTTTTCATCCTTTCGAACAACAATATTTATTAGTAAATTTCTCAGATAATTTAAGACATCTTTTATTAAGACATCTTATATGAGGTGTTATATTTCGATAACATCTTTATAATTTTTTTCCATGAATACACTAAAAACCATGTCTGCCTATATTTAAAACATGAAAGAAATCAAAACCTAAATCTGAATTTGAAACTTTATTTGTGATTTCATTCGATTTATGTTTTCCTACACCCGAAGTTGATATGAACATGATAATTACAGCATCCCGGAAAAGAAATATCATCCGTCCACCAAAGGCAAATTTCACACCAACCTTCACTCGAATTAAGTCATAGCCCGCTCTAGCCCGAGCCTCATATGAATATTCAATCAGCAGTTTGAAAGTGACAGCTCATCTACAAGCTATGAGGGCTCGCGCCATGGAAGCTTGAAAAGATGCTGAAGTTTTGACAAAGATTTCGATGCGGGGGCATTAATATTCATAAATTCTGTCAAGATGTTGTTGTGATATTTAGGGGGAAGAAGGGTTAATTAATTGCTTGAATTAGCGGCATTTGGGATCATAATTTAGTTCAAAAGAGGAGATGCGGTTTGAGTGCTTAAGGCGGTGTTTCACAGAAGTAGACATCACTTATCTTCAATCACAATATTAAGCTATAGGGAATTTTCCTCTCAAAATACTTTTCTAATCATATATTACCAAACACATTTTTTTTGTATGCGAAGGCGACGCTGAATTTAAAGGGTGTGTAGATTTTAAAACTTAAAATAATTCATTTGTTAATTTTGAACAGGATATTTAATCATTGTTTCATTTTCGGTACAAAACAAAATTTATTTTTTGAAAAAAAGCCCAGAAAAACAAAGTAAGGTAAAAGGAAATTGAAAATTACTAGTCAATAATTATGAAAATTAAATGAATTTGGGAACGATATAACTGAACCCACATACTCAGGTTCATGATTATTTCAAGAGTACGCGCAGATTAAAAGTCACTAAATGAATTAAAATTTTATCTTTGGTCGCAAACGCCCTCGGGTGTATTTATTGAAAAGCTAGCGATGCCTCTTCTATCCTGCTAACTTATTCCTAGCTTAAAACTCCTCCCACATGTATATTTACCAACTCCTAAGAACTTTACAGTAATCCTAAGGAGAATATCTTTTACTTTTCTCCCAAACGATTGTGGCAACATTAGCCTAGTGGTAGAGCGCGCTCTTTGTAATATTTTGACCCCGGTTCTATTCCCGGCGGTTGCATTTTTATTCCAATTGTATTTATTTTAATCCTTAAATTCTTTTATTATTTTTAATTATTTTTACTTTATGAGGGCCTATTTATTATATTTTTATTACTTGCTGAGTACATATTCTGATGCAACAAATTACTACTGGAAATAAAGCCTTACAGATCCCGTCACTCCGACAAGACCTGACCTGACCTGACCTGCGGCACTCTTCAGATATAATTTTTTTTTGGAAACACTGTTGTACGCATAACCTAAAAGAATTCACACGTTGTTAAGGATTTGAATATTGTAGAGGGTGCAATTTTGTGGTTTTACAAGATGAATATAGTAAGCGAGCGGGTTCCCAAATCGATGGTTCCTTTTACTCTTTATTATTTCTGTAAAGTTTTGATTTTTGTATTTGGAAATTTTTTTTGTGTGTGTTTTAATAATATATGAATATCATGTAAGGCAGTGAGTTCATTGGTTTCTGAAATATATGTTGCTATGGAGTGTAGTTAATGTAAATTTGTCCGTTGAATTTTTTTTAATTTTTTTTATTTTTTTTATAACTTGCCTAGAACTACTATGTATAGTAGTAAATGAAAGTTCCAACCTAATAATTTAATGTCGGCAAATAAAATTTTTGAATTTGAAACTTTGACTGTGTAATTTTAACGAAGAAGAAGCTTATTTATTTACACATGTATTATCTGTGTGAAGTCAACGTAAGAAAGTGTACTGTAAATTTTGCATAGGAATTTCGCCTCGAATTTTTGCCCTCTTATGCTATCGAATATACACTATCTACCAATAAGTATTTGGACACCCATGAAAATGACGATATCTGCAGTGCTGATAAACGTCACGCCCTCCGCCGTTAAATATCGTGTAGGACACAACATTGGCATTAATCGTATGCAAGATGCCCCGAAGCGTAGAGTTATCTGATTTCGAGAAAAGTGTAATCGTCGGGTATCACAGAAATGCCGATCCTTAAGGGACATATCTAGCGAACTGAATTTCCCAAAATCGACGGTGGTCTATGTGATTCAGAAGTGGAAGGTGAACAGTGATTGTCGAAATGTGCCCCGAGTCGGCAGTCTCACGAAACTGGGAGATAGGGACCGACGAGTGCTGTCCATAGAAATTCGGAAGAAATGCACCCAAGAGATGGCCCACAGACTCCAGGAGTTTCAACAGGCATCCGGGAGTGTTGTTTCGATAAATATCATCCGTAAGGAAGCACATTTGCTTGGTAGTTATAGTCGTGCTGCCACCCATAAGCCTTTAGTCATTAAGTCCAACAGCGCTGCTCGGTTAATGTAGTATAAGGCACGTCGAAAGTGGACCATAGATCAGTGGAAACGGGATCTATGGATCGACGAATCAAGGTTCACCCTCTACCGTTCGGATGGCAAGGTTTGGTTCTAGCGTCTACCTAGAGAACGCCTCCTGCCAGAATGCATTTTGCCCACAGTAAAGTTCGGCGGAGGTGGAATTATGGTCTGAGGGTGTTTCTCCTGGTATGTACTGGGGCCCTTGGTCCCAATTCATGGTAAGCTGAACGGCGACACCTACTGCACTATTTTGGATGACGGTGTGCTTCCTATGTTTTGGCAGTCATCCGAGTTGGACCCATGTCACTTCCAGAATGACAACGCCAGCTGTCATGTTGCGAGGTCCACCATGGATTGGTAGAGGAACAATGGGGTTAACCGGATGGACTGGCCTGCCCAGAGTCCAGACCTGAACCCTATCGAGAACCTCTGGGACGAGTTGGATCGCCAAATTAAAGAGTGCAACAACCGTCCAAATTCGGTGAAGGAATTTACATGTCTTCTCCAAGCAGAGTGGAAGAAAATGCCACTAGCCGTCATACAACGACTTGTGGAAAGCATGCCCCGGAGGGTTGAGGCTGTAATTGCTCTCGTGGAGGCTCTATCAACTATTGAATAAGAATAAATTTTGTTTTTATTTTCTATTACAGGTGTCCAAATACTTATTGGTAGATAGTGTATGTGGTATCGGAAACACTCCACTTTTAAATAAAATTATGTCTGCAAGTATTAGAAAGTAAAATAATGGCTTGGAAAATAAATTATTTTTACAGGATACAACACTACCAAACTCATCCAATGCACACCGAAGTTTAGTAGTAAGATAAAAACGAAACCTTGAGCTTGATGCGAATGCTACAGAACATAAAGCCTTTTCTTTTGTGACAATTACGTTGAAAACTCACTTTCGGGACAAAGAAAGGATAGTAGAAAAGAGAAAGACACTAGTAACAAACGTCCCCATTTTATTGTTGGGTAGAATTCTCGAAATCTAGATTCAGTGAACCACTAAAACGATTTGATAAAATACGCCGAATAAGGAATAGGCTTCTGATGCCATCTAACGTAAAATGTTGATTCGGAAAGGAAATTTTAAAAACAAAACAATGTAACAAAAAGGCCTAATGGTTAAGAAAGATATCTTATAAAAGAAAGGCATTGTTTTAATTCTTAACATGATTATTATAATTTTTAATTGCGGTTGTTGCATTAACTTGTTTCTTCCATTGCAAAGTTTGTTTTCCCCTCTGGAATATTTATTAAATTTATTAACCATCAAGTCTTATATTACAATACCCGTGCACATTTCGAGAGCTATCCCCTACAAGAACGAAACCCGAGCCCACCATGCACCCCACAGGCACTGTGAAAAACGCTACAGTTATTGGAAATCGCTCTCTAAACCCCACATACTTCCCCACGGTAAAATCCCACTCAAGATCATTTTCCGAGAGTCGATCATCCGTGAGACACGACTCTCAAAAGACAAGATAATCCTCCCTTGCGATAGATAGTTAGGCCGTCTGCACACGGGGCAACTCAAAAGAAACTGATAACTGACTCGAATCACAAACCAGTCCGTGTTGAGTCGTAACCTATGTAATTGAATGGAGCCACGCACAACGACTCAACACGGACTGGTTTGTGATTCGAGTCAGTTATCAGTTTCTTTTGAGTTGTCCCGTGTGCAGACGGCCTTATGCTTAAACGTTCTCTTTTCTATTAAAATGAGAAAAACCCTGTTCAATACCCAAATACTTCTCTTTCCACCCAGAGCCGTGCAAGCAAAGTTGACGTCTCACACCGTTCGGCCTATCGTCGAAAATCTCGCAAATAAAATGCAATCCAGCGAAGAACGTGGTTCCGGGATATACAGAGTAACCCCACAATCAGGTGACTATCCTGAGTAAGCAGGAATATCCGGAATCTTCTGAAACAGCCAATGAGTGTGATACTGCCATTAGAGACAGCGATCCCAGACTTCAGTTTGCCTAGTCCCCGTTTTTGTTCAGGCTTCATGATAAAAGATTAGACTATTAGGTCATCTTTTTATTTATTTTCTAAATTCTTGGACAATGTGTGGAGAACTATGTGAGTGGATTACTGTGAAATTTGACATCTAAAGGCATCCATTTTAACTATGTGCCTTTTGTTGTCAATGATCCAATTCCTTGTAATAACAAATTTTACCAGTTCCCAACATAATAATATATTCAGTCAGAACGATACCAGTTTTACTATTTTTTAATAACACATCTTTAAAAAGAGGGACTATACTATACTGTGAAGATTTTCTCTACTGAAAACGCGCTAGCTATTAAAGCTGCTGTGTACTAACCCTATTGGATTCGTTACCTCAATGTTAACCTAGCGAGAAAATGTATCTACTATTTACATGTACATAAATGCTAATAATCTAATAAAAAGGGTGTTTTCAGGTAGCCTAAATTTTTCTGCACCTTGTAACCGGATTCATTTTATAAATTTCGCCCACCAAAGGAATGTATGCGCGTCTAAAACACACTATATCAGATATTTTCCCCAAATAATTTAAATTCTAAAATATTATTTGTATCTTTAAAAAAAATGCCTCAAGGTGTAAAATTCTTTCTCTATTATGGAGTACAATTTTTTCAAAAAAATCTTTAAATCCAAGTCAGCAATCCTTCGACACATTTTCTCCAGGTTAATAATGAGGCGAGCGAATATAATTGAGTTATTACACAGCAGCATTAATTGTCAGAAAAATCAGTAAGATTTTGTCCATCTCAGGGAAGATACAATTTTACCGAACTTACGTTATATTAGAAAAGAAAGATTTGAAACAGTGTTGTTGGCTTCTAGAACACAATATCTCCTCATAACTTAATTTTTAAAACCATTACACAATTACAGCGCAGCTTACCTTTAATATTATGCAAAATAAAAGGACAATATCCAGCACGAATATGCAGATATTTAATTAAGAGCAATTAATTTTTCCACATATTTTGATTAAATTAAGTCTTCATAAACCATTTCCCATTTTACCCTCGCGTTATAATACTGCATCACCCGTAATGAAGCGTTATCCATTTTTATGTCTAGAGTGTTTAATAATTAATTCAAAAAATATTTTTATAAATATAAGCAAAGATTTAATGAAACGAGATTTTTTCCTGCATATATATATATATATATATATATATAGTTTTTAAATGTCTCTCTTTATCCTTAGAAAATATTTCGTGCTTTCCTTAATTAATTTTAATGTAAATGCTGATTTCGTGCATGAATTTCAAAAAATATGTAAAAAATAACACGCGATGCAATATATATTTTTAAAGGTCAATAAAATAAAGTTTTGACTGACAAAAAATTAGCAGGCAGATATAATCTTTTCTTAAAAGATAGTAGCTATTTTTCATAAAAATTATGCCACACGATATGAGAAAAAAAAATTCTGGCTCCAAATGCTTAAAAAATTTGGCCAATTGCTATGAAAATTAAGCCGTTAAGGTTAACTCCTGAGAAGAGAAAAAATGAACACAAATGTTTTATTTACTGGTAAACACAGTACTTAGGGAAATAATGCAGCAGCAAAATTTTTCATTAATAGTGCTGTCTATGTAGTTCATCTAGGCTTTAAACGTTGTGCATCATTTGGCATCTTCAGTCCCAATGTCTACAAGAAACTTTACTCTCAGTATTTTTCTTATCACAGCATTAACAAATACAACAAATAATTTTTTTATTTACAAAGTAGATGTTTACATAAAAAGTCGGTAGTTTATATTAAAATTTTTGATTGGCTAACTTTTTGAAGGAGATTAAATTACATCTGTTCCCAACAAAATTTAAATTGTTTCAAAAAAAGTTAAATTAGAGCAATTAATTTTCCCACATATTTTGATTAAATTAATCTCATGAATCCCATATTATCCTCGCGCTATAATACTGCATCACCCGTAATGAAGCATCATCTATTTTTATGTCTCTAGAGTGTTTAATAATTAAGTCAAAAAATATTTTATAAACATAAACGAAGATTTAATAAAACAAGATTTTTTTCTTGCATATATATATATAATTTTTTAAATGTCTCTCTTTATCCTTAGAGATCGCTTCGTGCTTTCCTTAATTAATTTTAATTTTATTGCTGATTTCTTGCAATAATTTAAAAAAAGTATGTAAAAAAATAACACGCGACGTAATATACATTTTTAAAGGTCAATAAAATGAAGTTATGGCTGCAAAAAAAATTATTTTTTTACCAGGCATATATAACCTTTTCTCAAAAGATAGTAGTAATTTTCATCCAAATTACATTACACGATATGAGAAAAATATAATTCTGGCTCTAAATGTTTAAAAATTTTGGCCAATTGCTATGAAAATTAAGCCGTTCAGCTTAGCTCCTGAGATGAGAAAAATTGAACACAAATGTTTTATTTATTGGTAGACAGTACTTAGGGAAATGATGCAGCAGCAAAATTTTTCATTAATAGTGCTGTATATATAGTTCACTCAGGCTTTGAAAGTTTTGCACATTTGGAATCTTTAATCCCAATGTCTACGAGCAACTTTACTCTCGGGTTTTTTTAATCACAGCACTAACAAGTACAAATAATTTTTTTTATTACGAAGAGATGTTTACATAAAAAGTGGGTAGTTTATAAAATTTTAAATTTTTTCTTGGCTAATTTTTTAAAGGAGATCAAATTGCATCTATTCGCAGCAAAATTTAAATTGTTTCGAAAAAGAATTAAATCAAAATACTTTTTTTGAAATGTTCTGTTTTCAACTGCAGGGAAGAGCAGTGAAAAAATATGCATCTGCTGTTATGAGATTAGAAAATGAAACAAAAAAAAACAGCGAAGGAACTTCTCCCTTGCTTAAAACATTCTGATTGAAGATTTTAACCTTTAAATAAAGTGCGACTATAACATCTGCTTTTGTGAATAGCGCAGCATTTGGCTTCCTCCGACTCGTTCATTTCAATCAAATTTTCTCTATATGAATGTCACATACGGGGTATATGGATGAACAGCGAATTTCTGAACTTACACTGCACAAGCGTGATAACGTACTGTTCTACAAGTTAATTTTTTGTCTCAGATTTTAAGTCAGTAGACCTGTGATAAAAGGAGACAACTGGTGCGAAACCCTCATCTTCAACTGCATCGGAGACATTTTATCCCTTTTATTTCTCAGTATGAATTATTACCCCTAGTATCACTTGATTTTTTTTTCAGAAACCTTCCTAAAGAAAATCATTTAGCGATATAAGTATAAAATATCCATCTGATGTAAGATAGCATCGGGACTCTAAAAAATATGTTGACATTTCTACTCGTTTTTCTATAATTGAAATCATAATAATGATATAGATACATTCGTGTAACACACCCTACACACACACACACACACACACAGACACACACACACACACACACACAGACACACACACACACACACACACATATATATATATATATATATATATATACACACACATACATATCCTTTTTTTTTCTAATGCTATGTTTTTTCTCTCACTTTGTCGTGAGACATTCACCTTTTGTTATTCACCGCGATTTACTGGCTACTTTATTTTGGAAGCATCAAAGGGGCGAGCCAGCAGTGTTCCCTATGAGGGGGACAACACGGAAACGACCAAGCCTTGTTGGGTATTTGAACCCAAGCCTCCTGCGTGGCGTATATATATATATATATATATATATATATATATATATATATATATATATATATATATATATATACATATATATATATATATATATAACAGTTCCGTAACTGACTGACTCACTGACTGACTGACTGACTGACTGACATACTACGCACAGACCAAACCGCTGGACCTAAAGGGCTGGAATTTTGCATGTCGATTCTTCTTATAGTGAAGGGGTGCATTAAGAAAGATTTTTGAAAAATCCTTCTTAGATTTTTTTAAATTAATTTTTTAAACTGTTTTAGTAACTTCTTTTAAGTTTGCATTTAAAATAATAATCTGAGGGTTATAAAATTTATATCACGAGAAATATCATAAAAATTCCTTTAAAATAAAATATTATTCGAATCTTTACCTCCATTTTCTGATTTTTGGTGAATTTTTAAAGATTAATTTTTAGAATTTAATTTATTAAATGCTGATCACGTGATTTCTTTTTCTGGTACTTTAAATAAATTTTACGTGCATAACAACGAAATAGACAAAAAAAAAACATTTTTCTTGTTAATGCGGCAGACGATTGGACATTATCCAAAAAATATTAAAATACAATAAAAGATATTATGTTCCTCAAACCGTACTATATTAACTGTTCTGTATATTCTTTAGTATGTCCTATTAGATTTAATTTGAATATTTTCTTCTACATTATTTTGTCTATAAAAATATCCCTCGCGATTTTTTTATAAATATATAATTTTTTTACATCAATTGTATACACTGATCATCGTATTTATTATAAATATATATATATATATATATATATATATATATATATATTTATTTATTTATTTATTTTGGCAATAATTGCATATATTGGCCGCTGTATTTAATTTGAATGTAATCCGTAGCGAAGTGCGGGTTTTCAGCTAATATATATGTATATATATATATATATATATATATATATATATATTTATTTATTTATTTATTTATTTATATATATCCATTTATACACGCTTAACTATGCTCAAGCATATAAAATACATGTAAATAATGTACATAAGCAGACATAGATATAGATAGATATATCGTAGCGATACATGAAAACAGCATTACAGTGCACAGCATATAAACGGAGGTAGAGAGAGAGGATGAAATAAAACTGAATGAAAATAGAATCCAAACCAAGCACCTAAGATAGTTGAAAATATCATTTCTTTTTGTAGTAATACAACAAGTTTTGCCGATTTTGGTGCTATTGATAAATAATCAGGTTTATTGTTGGATAAACTTATTCTGTCAGTAATGTGACAAGAATGACAGTCAAATCTCATATGAATTTATAGGTCAATAACATGATTATTTTACTGATAAAAAGTTGGTTAAAAAGTGTTTTTACCTCTTATGAACTGAGCCTTCATCTGTTCTCCCATTCAGTTGGAATCCAATAAGTCTCGGGATTAAAAAGTTAATTAAGCCTGGGATTCAAAACTTTCTTTAGATTTTCAAAGATTTATTTGCAGTCTATTATACTGAAAATCATCCAAATCTTTTAAACACTCAACCTTGATTTATTCATGCTTTTGTCATTTATCCAAATAAATCAACGGGCTACCAGTTATGAGGAGGAATTAAATTTGTCTGCACTTTGCTTATTCAGTTACCGTATTCAGTTTAGGTATTATTCAGTATGTATTGTTGACGTCATCTAGTAGCTAAACGTACAAGCTTCTTGATACTGCAGTCCTTCAAAATACGCACTTATTCTGATTTAGCATTATGTAGTGTCTGTTAGAATAGTATTCGTGTTTATTTATTTATTTATTTTATATTTTATGTTGAAGTTTTATCCTGAAAAAAAATGAGATTGTAATATTCTATGAGATTGTAATATACCCGTCAACGCGTCAACGACGCGTTGACGGGTTTGTAACCAGTTGCGTCGTGTGCGTGGCTCCATTCAATTACATAGGTTACGAATCATCACGGACTGGTTTGTGATTGGAGTCGGTTATCAGTTTCTTTCGAGTTGCTCCATGTGTGCAGACGGCCTTACCGTAACACTAAGCGTGTAGCTACAGTTGCTTAACAATTCTTTATTATTATACTTACAGTGACACTAAGAGTGTAGCTACAGTTGCTCAGCAATTCTTTTTTAATCTTCCTCTACAAGCTCCATTTTCCAGTATAATCCACAAAAAAATGTGTTAAATTCAACCTCGTTTATAAATGAAATTTTGTTATCTTAGTCACATCATTATGTAATTATTCAAACTACTTTATTACAATATTCCCGCAGGCCTCTTGGAAACTGACGTAAGCTTCATTGCCTGACACGTGCATTAAAAAAAAAAAGTTGATATAGAACAACAGAGTTGTTTGAACTTGTTTGAAACCCATCTTCTTTTACTCTAGCTTCGCATTTCGTTTTATTTTCTGTATAATAATAGTTTACATGTCCAATGGGGGAAAATGTGGAAAATATGATAGACCTTATCAAATTATCCTTACCATTTATCTTCTTTGTATGCCGTTAAAGATTTCATATTTTTTTGTCTTACAATACAATCCATTTAAAAATTTATCATCACTCAATTAAATTTATTTCTTTTACGAGAGCATTACATTTTGTGGCTTCATTATCGCCAAAAGCACGCAGAATGTCAAGATAGGACCATTAAATAACAAGAACAATTATTAATGTTTGCATATATTAAGTATAAAGATCTTAATTTCAAAGGAAAAAAACAGCTTTTGACCTTAAACAACAGGATAATATGAATAGCTGTTGCTTCCGAAATTTTATGTTCTTGATTATACTTCATTTCAAAATTGTATGCTTTCAAAAATTTATGAGTTTTAAAGTTTTATTAAGGGCATTTTGCATTCGTCCATATGCATATCGTCCATCATAAGCTGTCATCTTTCCACATAATCTTTTCGGAAAATATTGTTTCTCTTATCCGCAAACTTTCGAAACATTGGACGTATTTACATGCATGATATATGCCTGTTTTGTAAGAAATTAATAACTTCAGGAAGTACTCTGAAAGTATACGTGGTGAGCTACGTTTAAGAATTACTTAGAGATACCGGATAAACTTATCTCACTCCATTAAGCCAGTTTCTTTTCGGAATAAAACAAAGGAACTAACTTATTTTCTGTCATTTTGAATAAACAATAATCGAAACTTTAGATTTTATTCTTTACTCCATGCCGATATCTCTAAAACCCCGAGACCATAAAAAATTCTTCACATATTCCTTTAAAGGAATTTATTGCAAACAGAAGATCTATTCCTCATTTTACCAGTATAGCGTTTTTTGGAAAGCAAATGCCAACAAAGCTCGCCAAGAAAAAGAAATCGTCATAACTCAAAATGTTGTGAATTTCGATGATTCTTGTGCAGTTCGGTCCGCTTTATTTTGATTTCAGCATCAGCAAAACGACTAAAGCAATTTCTTTTTAGTTTTCTTATACATAAATAATTTTACAATGATAAAAATGCCCATTTATGATTAGTTAGTTTACTCTTCAAATATGAAATCTTTAGTTACCAGGCTTTTAGCTTAAGGCCAGTTTGGTTTGATTAATTTTAATTTTTACAGCGATACGCGAGCAGGGGCTTGCTAGAGCTTGAAGTTTGACATCTAACACTTTACCCAGTATAATCTATTAGAAAAAATGTTGGAATCGCCAGTTTTTAGCGAGCTTGCAACTCCTTTTGCACTTAGTGGTCTAATTAGCCCTCGTGTAGCAAAAATTGACAGTAGCGCTCCAAACCAAACCAAACCTTTTGCACAAAGAGGTGCTAGACTGGATTTTTCACAGCAGGAGAATAGCATCCGGTATGTTGTTTCCTAATCTCTTGACCACTTATCTAGTACTTTATAAATCTGTACAATAAGCCCCCACATGTGGGATGCATACAATATCTAAGATAGAAACAAACCATGGCAGTCAATTGTATCATAGTTTATTTTCTGTTCGGCAACTACTTGTTATGTTCTGCTAACTTAACTGCGACTTTTTCAATTTATAAAATGGTGTAGCTCTGTCAACTATGGTGTCGCATTGTCAACTATGACGGCGTGTGTGTACGGATTTTTCAATCATTCAAATTTACGAAAGATTTAAGTATGGTTTAGAAAATGGTCAAGTTTTATGGCAAACCAGAGTAACTTGAAGAATTGAAAGAAAAATATATTCATTATAGTTTTTTTGTTTTGTCTAATGCGAAGGCACTTTGTCGTTACACATTCGCTTTTTGCTATTTATCGCGACTGGCTAATTATGGGAGAACCATATAGGTGAGTCAGCACTGTTCCCTTTGAGAGGGACGACACGAAAACGACCAAGCCTTATTCGGGATTTGGACACAAGTCCACTGTGGGAGCAGCTCAGAACGCTACCCACTACGTCATGTGGGTAGTATATTCGTAACAGTAGTTAACGCACAAATATAAGCTTTCAGTACTTCGCATACATACGGTGTTTTTTGGAGTGGTCCTAGCATACGTGGTACCGGAACATTAGAGAGGGAATTATTAGAGTCAGGCGTCTTTACGACTTCGTCATGTCTGGATCCGTTCGTAATACATATTGTGAGCCCGTGAATGACGACACTGGGACGAACGAACTCATATATTTATTTGTCCTTCCACTGCATTTGTTCTAAATATCAACTTTATTCTCTCTACAGGCTGAAAAGAAGGGAGAAGAGATGATAGAGGCTCTGTCGCATCCTGAAGAAAACAGATGTTACGGGAAGCAGTGCAGAAGCAACGACGATTGCTGCGTTAGTGCAGTATGCGTGGATATCGAAGGAGGTATACATGAAAAATAATTTTTTAAGTTCTTCATTCTCTGACTCCTGAACTAGTTCTTTATCAACCAATAGTATTGGGACTTAAGTACTTAAACGCAGAGTATTCACAACAAATGAGGAGAAAACAAAGCCCTTTAAATTTTCCATAAGGGAAAGAAAAAGGTTACTATTTCAAACAAACTATAGTTCAATGTCAAGCAAAATAGCCTTTAGATGTATTTTCTGCGATATCGCTACTGGCTACCACATAAAAGTTTCTCATTCCAAACAAAATCCTTTATTAGTGGACTGAAAAGGGCAGCCAAACTTTTGTTCGGTTAGGAATTTAAGGATATGTGTTCCGGAAGTAAGTGTGCAATCTTCCCCATACATCATATAGTATAGGATAGTTTCTATCCTTTTGTGAATCTGTTTCAACACGTCTTATTCCAATTCAAATGAATGCTCAAAATTTTTAAATATTTGTTTTTAAAAAATCGATACTTCTTGAAACTTAAAACTTACCCTTCATTCGACTGTTTCTATCAGGAATTTTTCTATTTCATGCTGCAGATGATGTTGTGACAAAACACTCTACTTGCGCCCCATAAAATGTTATTTCATATCTTTCCTTTGTAAAATTATCCTTTAAAATATCTTTCTTTAATCTGCATTGAAAAAAAAGCTTTAGTAAAGAGCATATATAGATTGCAGATTTTTGTAGATTAGCATTGTGAGTACAGGACAATTGTTGAATCGGAAATTTGAAACATACATATGCCCTTTTTGCTGTATTGTTAATAATACCATTTTGTAAATCAACATAAAAAATCTGACTTCACTGAATACCATGAAGTGAAACCTCCCCCCCCCCCCCTGAATAACAATACTGATTAAGGCTGCTGTGTACTAACCCTACTGGATTAGCTCACCTCAATGTTACCGTATGGAGATAATGTGTCTACTATTAACAGCTACATAAACGCTGATAATCCAATAAAAATGGTATTTTCAGATAGCCTGAACTTTTCTGCACCTTGCAACTGGATTCATTTCATAAATTGCGCCCTCCAAAGGAATTTATGAGCGTTTAAAACATACTATACCAGATTTTTCCCCCGAATAATTCAAATTTAAAAATATTATTTGCATTTTTTTAAAACTAAAAATGTCCCAATGTGTAAAATTTCTTCATCTATTACGGAGTACAATTTTTTAAAAAAATATTGAAATCCAAGTCGGCAGTCCTCGGGTTAATTTTCTCCATGGGTTAACGTTAAGGTGAGCGAATCCAATAGGGTTAGTACACAGCATCCTTAACGTATTTGAAATTAAATAAAAAAAATTCCACGACAAATCTGTTGGCATACAAAAATGGATTTTAAAATAAATTTTGTTCATACCCGTAATGACGATACATTAACGTTACAACGTTAAATTTTTGACTTTAATGAAGTCGAAGGAAAACGGTGAGCAATTCTTTCAGTAGGCTATTTTCAACAAACTCGACGCGCATCTTCAGCTGTTGCACAAATAGTGTTACATAGGGATAAATATTGCAGCTCTAATTTTGAAAAATATATCAATTATCCTATTTCCTATAGCAAAAATCTTCAAACTACATGCATGCCAATAGCAAGTGTAAACCAGCACTTTCCAGTTTAATATGTTTGACGGTTATACTTTTTTCAAAAGAGCGGCCAGAAATGTGTTGATATCTATTCAGTTTCATTCTCTCAAAGAGTTCATTTTCTGTAGCAAAATTCTTTACTGATCTGAGAAATTTGAGTCTGATCTTATCCTCTGCCTGCTTTCCAATTTTACCCACCGTTAATTCTTCACAATACGTCATTACTTTGCCTTTTGAAGTTCGCAAAAGTTTTGAAAAAGTCTACATTCTCAAATGACGCAGTAGTGTCTGAAATTCACTCGCAGTTTTGAGCTACAACGATGCCCGAAAACATTTTTCACGCAAAATTTTCATCCTTTTTCAGATGATCTCAATGAAACTGAAGCATGATAAGTTTCTGGAGGAAAAATTCAGTTGAAACCACAGAGTCTGTTGTTGAGTGTAAGATAAATTAAGCTAGTATATCTTTTCTGCGTACACAAATATGATAGGTAAAGGATTGGAACCTAAAGTTCCTTTTGTATGGTTTTGCAGTTACAAAGCTTTAACCGTAAATTGCTACAAAGGAGAATTCTTACATAAGTATTACTGCGGGATCTCGCAAACTGCTGTTCATATTCTAATTGAACGGAAGGATATCCCACTAAATTGATATTTTTTACTTTTGCTTTAGCTTATTGCGACGTGAATTTCAGAATTTAATTCAAACATCTGTTAAATATATTTTCTGGGTTTGGTTTGGTGGAGAGCATTACAGTCATTTTTTACCATGTTTTTATTAACTTGCTTTCTTGTTTGTTTCTGTGTTTGTCCACTACAAATCTTGCAATCGATTTTTAACTAACTTCCCGACTAGCTAGACATTTGAAACTTTTAGAATAGCCCAGAACACGATGACAATGCATTTTTCCAATACTTTTAGCCATCTTTAAGCAGAATTAAATTCATTTTCAGTTAATTTTGTTTTGTAGACTGGTGCAGTCATTTGTCGGCCGGGACGGGAACGAAAAGTTAAACGCTAGTTAACTTCCAATTAACTTCATTTTCTTTCAAGTTTATGGGATAATTCATCAAAAAAAATTTTTCAAGTATTTATTAATACATAGAATTATCAAGTTTAGATGATTCAACAGAAAATTTAAAAACATGGTATACAAAAAGTTCTTTTTATCTTGAAATTATTGCTACACGAGTACTAATTATACACAGGACTAATTAAACCGGGACGAGAACTAATTAGACCCACAGCTTAAATCCGCTGCCGAACGGCTACAGATATCTATGCGCATAATGGGACTCGAACCCACAGATTCTGGAATCGATACCTGCGCCCCAGGCCAGCTATATTTTCTGAGATCTGAAAGAATTACAGTACATTCTACAGTAAATTCTGAATTACAGTAAATTCTGAAATAGATCTTTGTGAACCTGTCTTGGATAGCTCTTTGTAAATTTCTTTGTAGCGTGCCATACAAGATTTAGGATCTGATTGATTTTTTTATCGTGTAAAAAGATTAGAATATTTTTTTCAACCGTGTTATTTCAAAACCGTGTAAAAAAAATGTCCGTGTACACAAAGGATTACGTGTATTTTATCAATACGAGCTCCTTAAATCTATTTGAAAATTTCTCTTTACAAGATAGCTGTTTCTAATAACTTAAGAATATTTCTCATACCTTAGAACTTCTGATAGCTTTTCTAAGAACAAGATAGTTCTTTGTAAATTTCTTTGTAGCGTAAGATACAAGATTTCGGATCGGATTAAAATTTTTTTATCGTGTAAAAAAAAAAAAAAAAAAAAAAAAAAAAAGATCGTGTAAAAACAGGATTAGAATATATTTTTAGACAGTGTTATTTCAAAATCATGTAAAAAAATGACCGTGTAAAAAAAAAAAGATTACGTGTATTTTACCAACACGAGTTCCTTAAATGTGTTTGAAATTTCTATTTACAAGATAGCTCTTTGTAAATTTTTATAGCATGCTATACAAGATTTCGGATCTGATTTAAAAAATTTTTATTGCGTAAAAGAAAACCGATAGTGTAAAAGCAGGATTGGCATTTTTTTTTTCGACCGTGTTATTTCAAAATCGAATAAAAAAAGGATTACATGTATTTTATCAACACGAACCTTAAATCTAAATATTAACAAAAACGCTTTACAAGGGAACACAGAAAGTTTAATCTGTTAGTCACATCGATTACAATTCCTTGTCCTTGGGAATATTTATTCAACTAGAGCACAGATGTTTTCATCAACCGGTCAATTAAATAATGGAGAAAACTATTACCAACTCTCAGAAAATCGTTCGAGAAATAACATCACGTGTTCGCTGTTAAAAGCACTGAATGTTCATAAAATAACAACACAGCACACATTACAAATTCTTCTGTTCCCAAAGGCTAATAGTGTTCTGGAATAAAGGAAAATAAAAGCTGCCTCGAGATTCCTCTTGTGTTAATAAGATTTTATTTCCTTTCAGAGACAAACATATAGAATGCGTGGTTTCATTGTATGTAATGGGAAGATTTGAAACAACTTTTACAAGAAAGATCCAGGGAAGGGACATATATATATATATATATATATATATATATATACACACACACACTTAGGGGTGGGGCTTCCCTGGCAAGCCCATGGCAGCCTACCTTCCCCCTTTAGTGGATCCCTTCACTCTCTATCTATTCTTCTTTTGCGAATAGAAAAAAAGTAATGAAAGATAGTGAGAATATTAAACATTATATAAAAACGCGACAGAAAACATTATAGAATCGAGATAATTATTTTTTTTTCTTTCTCTCTCTCTCTCTCATACATACAGTCGGACCTATATTTAACGAACCTCTATTTTGCGAACTTTTCCTTGGAACCAAGAACATTTTGTGAGTTTCTTCGTAAAATAACCTCCAAATAGCGAAGTGCATTCTCTATTTAACGAACTTTTTCTTGTGATCCAATATTTTTTTTCTCCATATTTCTCAAAATATTTCTGAACATTTCAAACTTATTCTTTCTTTTAACACATTTAACACATTAACTTTCTTATAACACATTCCGACGCGGATTGCAGTTTGAAGAAAATACGCCTGAAGGGGTTTTTGGTGCATTGCAAAGATGAGAGACGTATTACGAGAGAAAACACTTATTCAAACAAAAAACTCTCAAACTTTCAAAAAAAACTTTCAAACAAAACTAACAGACTTTATCAGTAATTAAATTTAAGGACGCATGGGGTAATGTATGCTTAAAATTACTTGTTATAATAAATGCGATAATGTCATTAAAATTCATTAATTTTAATATTTTTTTTTTAAATACAGTGTATTCCTGGAAAATGTTTCGTTTTATTCTTGTTTTCCTTGCAGATTTCTGTTTGATGGGTTAGATATATAAAACATACATTAATTTACAAAATAAAGGTCGGATCAATTACTTTTATTAATAATATTTAGTGTTTATGAATTTAAAATCTGTTTTGTGTAGTTTAAAGCATTTTAAAAGGTGAATCTCTATTTAACGAATTTTCCATATAACGAACTTTTTTTCAGGATTTAGCGACTTCGTTAAATAGAGGTCCGACTGTATATTTATTTATTGTAAATGCCCGGAAGATTGGCTATGATGTCATTTGTTCTCAGTAAAGGGCGAGACTGCTGGCCGTTCATTTAAGGGGGCGCCGTATAGGTGGCCAGCATTACTCCCTACAATCCGGTTCCGTAATTTAGAACTGAGTCAAGTGACGAGAATGGAACAATTGAACCCGCACCTCAAGAGGTAAATTTGAGAACTTGGAGGACATTGCAGCCGCGACGGATTTAACATTCACCACCCACCATTAGTGAACACGGCAGTGGATTTTGTCAGCGACCGGCATCGAACCCACAGCCCTCAAATCACTGGCTCGACACCTTTGCCAACTGGGCCACCGGACCCACCTAATACATATATAAGTACATATATATGTACGTGCAGATGTATGGATATATGTATATCTCTGAGCCAAACAATTGCACATTTCAAGAATTTTCGTTAAAACTGTGCCATGGGTAACCGAATTATATATATTTGTACTATAGTTTATAGTCTTATTACTGTATTGTATAGTGTTTCATACTCAATAGCGTTTCAGAGGAGGACATTTTATTTTATGTAGTTTTGTATGAAATAACTGATAAACAAAATAATATTTACAGGACATATGTTAATATATATACATATGGTGAAACCTCTTTATGGTGGCCTGTAATGGTTCCGAAAAAAAGTGGCCGTTCCGAGGTGAGACCATCGAAAAGAGTTTTCTTCTATAACATTGAATCTATGGAGTCTTGGAGAAAGAACTTGTCCTACATGGAGAAAGAACTTGTTCTTTTCATGGGTGTTCGGTCAAAGAGTGCTCGGTTTAATTTGATGAAAAGGGTATCTTGGGATTAAATATTAAACGGAATGGATACTGTAATGACTTCCGTAGAATAGCGAATTTTTTTTTTTTTGGGGGGGGGGGGGGCGGGGAAATTCAAGGAAGACCAATCAATGCGCGGTTTGTGCACATAATTGATTTGGGCGGCTGCAGACAGACAGTCGCCTGCCGAAATAATGGAAGTGCTACCGACAGCTCACAGAACAGTTCGTCAGCTACAAAAGGGAAATTGCCGACCGGAGACGCCTAGTTATCTGGGAACGTAACTGAATAAAGAAAGGGGGCGTTTTCCTGACCTTTCGAGATTGTCCAGCGAAGGTATATAAAGTCGCCAAACGCGAGTTAAAAAAGTTAGTGATTCAGAAATTAAGTTATTCAGAGTGAGCCGGAGACAAGGAGATACTGTCAGGCCTAGATAGACTTGACTGAGCGTAGCAACAACTCAAATCTAACCCTCCTCGTCGATGCCGTGAACCCACGAATCTAATTTTTTATATGTATTGTAAATAGCCTGTATTTAGTCGAAAAATGCAATTAAAGCATAAAGTACAAAAAGGCTGACAGTGTTCGATTTAAGGCAAAGTCCTTACAATGCGCGCATAGAAAGCGATCGTGTACTATCTTACAGTAATCATGAGACGGGAAAATTTTTCTTTTATGCACAAACTTAAAAGTTGAAAACTAATATCAAAAACCAGAAGGAAACTTTACTAATTTAAGTTAAGTGATATTATCATGTTGTCAATAGTGTCCATAATATCATTAAACGAATGACTGATTCCTGATATCACAAATCACTTTAGTATTGCAAATAAATTATCTTCTCCCTTTTCCCCTGCTTGCGGAATTTTACGCTTACCACATAAAGAATTGAACAAAGAAAAAATGTAATTAAAAGAATATTTACTTATAGAGAAAACTAAATACTATTCACCAACACGACAAATAATTATCTGTCCGGGAGGATATATTTATTTTACCGCAGCGACACACATCCTTTTCCCGAGTCCGTCTATTAAACGAAGACCAAAAACTATTACCAGCTTTCGCCAGAAATAACGCCATAGTTTTCTGTGTTAAAAAGCGACGGCCCTTCGCAAAATAACAGCCCATCCCCCTTACACACACTTTTCGTATTCCCTCAGGAGCGATGCAGGAAAAAAAAAATCTTGCTTCCATGGATTCCTCCTGAGGGTACAGAAAACTTGTTAAAAAGATTTTTTTCTTTTTCCTTCTGGCAACATGTATGACGTGCAATTGTTTTCTTAGAGCACAAAAATGGAGGGAACTTCTGTAATAATAGAGAGGTCGACAGAGGACGTGACGCTTTTGTGAAAAACGTCCGAGTTTTGAGCTGTATTTATCTCGGGAGATTATATGTTAGTAGAGGAGGGAAATAATTTCGTGTCTTTATATTCAGGGGGAAGAACTTAATTAATTAATTAATCATTCTAAAATATTTTTTTATTCGTTAGAATTTTTTTTTGGAGTTTCCTCGCAAAGATTTTTTTAAAATTAGTTTTCTTGAAAAGAAATTATATTCCTTATACAACATCAAAAAAACTACTCCTCGGCATATTGTCATATTCATCAAAATTTTTTGTTCTCTTATTAACTTATACACACACACACACACAAAGAGAAAATAAAAATAATTGATAATCCTAAATTTTTAATCACGGTCAAATGGTATAACAGTGCTCGGCTCTTACGTGAAATGGCGACGAAGTAGTCCAAAGAATTATTATAAAGATAAAAGACTACACTAATGCCTTAAAAGCTTTGAGCGTTTTAGCAACACAGCACCCGTTATATGTGCTCTTTTCCCTGAAGAAGATCCCATTTCGGGACGTAAAAAAAAATAAAAAAAGTTTCTCGATCCCTCAGACTCCTCTAGGGATCCCTAGAGGGAAAACTTTCTGTTTATTATTCTCTTTCACTTTATCTTACTTCAACATGTACGATGTGCAACAATTTTAAACACAGAGAAAGGAAATGCATTTAAAACAAACAAGTGTATTTAAAAAATTTTATAATACGTGAGACTTGTCAATTAACTGAAATCTTCTATCATTAGAGGAATTTTTTTACTTCGTGATATAGTGAAAATTAAGTTATCGCTATAAATTTAAGAATTTTTCTTTTGTCTATCTGTGTAGTACGAACTCAGTTCTTGTACTCGGATAAAATCCCGACAAGCGCCATTAAATAACTTCCTGTCTAGGTCAGATATGGACATGTTAAATCCATAGACCGGAAAGTCCCTCTATGAGGTCAGAGAGGGTAGGAGATAGTACGATCCTCCTAGTTGTCACCCTGGGGTTGCTCGATGAAAATTGAAGTGGCACGTGGCTACATCGGACTCCGATACTTGTGGTGCTATTATAAACTGGAGCTGCACCCCTAAGCCTCCTAGCATATATGGACCTGGTCTGGAACTTCCGGCCTTGGGGCATTAGAAACAACAACAACAACAACTTTATAACAGAATGATAGAAATGGCAAAAAATATTTCATCAGTTTATAAACAAGTAGGTAGTAGAAGTGAACACGACTGTCTAGTTAGAAAATCTGGGTTCTTCTTTTAGAAGTAATTTGAAGATCTATAAATATATAATGGGTAGCGCTGAATCTGCGTGGAATCATATTTCACAGGCCATACAGAATCTTTTCCCCTCTCAGTGATACGCCGTGTGCGAAAGTAAAAAAGGTGGACGCACAGAATGCTAGCATGTTCCTTTTGATCAACAGATCTATAATTTCAGTCATTAACACAGTTATCGCTCAAATAAATTTCATTGGTGTAACTCAAGTCATTGTTACAGTTTCAATGATCAATAGTGTATAATGGGGAAGCATTGTTTAAATTAAAGTGTTGTAACGAAGGAAAGGGAAGTTAGAGGGAGCGTTGCTGCCGGAAAAGACAATTAGATAGATAATCTCGCCATCTTTTTCATTAAAATGTTTTCTCAGGAATTATAACATTTAGTCGTTTTTCCTGCAAAAGTTGAAAACATAGATATATTTAGAACCCAACTGGGCGTTAGCTTTCAATAGGTCTTGCCTTAAGGAGCACGTCGACTATTGACTGACTGGACGCATCTACCACAGCGTCTAGACAGAGAATCTCCAAATGAGAATACACACACACACACACACACATATATATATATATATATTGTAAGAATCCGTTACGACCTTTCCGAATAAATCACCCAGACAGCCGGAACTCCCACAGCAGGTGACCTGCGAGCAGTTCTATAGAACGGCGTCAAGGTGTCTGGAAGCAGAGAATACTGTTGTGCCTAGCCGCCGCCCCTGGGAGCACGTGAACTAATGGCTATTCCGATATGTACAAACGATTTTCTGATCAGCTGATTTATAAGAGCCGCCCACATGGCTTCGTCGTCAAGCGAATCACAGCCAACGAACATGACATCACAAATTGGGCCAGCCAACCTAAAACTTTGTAGTCACGTGACCGGAAGAGCGAGTGCCAACGCCGGGAAAAGAAATCCAGTTTTTTTTAACAGACTTGGTCGAGACTCTCATCGAGAGAGCACCTTTCGTCTCAGAGGTCCTCGAGCGACCAACTTCATCCTGAATTTAACTTTTCAGAGCAGCCCGCTCTTAGCTTCTCGTCAACTAATACTTCACCCTGAAATATAGCTATCTCAGAGCATCCTGCTCTACAGGCTTCTGTTAGCACGTTACTTCATCAAGAAGTTATTTTTATATTTCAGAGCAGCCCGCTCTATAAGCTTCACGTTAGCTAGAACTTCCTTACGAAGTTACTCTATTTTCAGAGCTGTATGCTCTAGAGGCTGTGTACCGACCTTATAGTTCAGTTGTGACTGTACTTGCATCTTCTCATCGAAATTATTCGGCTATTACGAAGGCCAGTTCCCTCTATGTCTAGAGGTAGATCAACAAATTTGTAAATAGTTGTAAAAAGTTTCCGACTTAAATTTAATAAAATTGTATTTTAATGTAGTAGACTGACTCTGAACATTTTTAGCTACCCGGAGTCTTAAGTTATCACTATATATATAAATATACACTCATGGACAAAAAAATTAGCGCACCAAGAAGGAGTCGTCAAAATGAAACGAAATTTTACATACGTAATAACTACTTTGATATAAGTAAATGATAAGAAAATCAAACAAAAAGGATAATTTATTTCAGAGAAAAAGGCAAAAGAACGGAGGAGTTAATACTCCGTTGGACCCCCTCTAGCGCGAATACACGATGCGATACGATCGGGCATTGAGTCATACAAGTTCTGTATGATGTCTTGAGACATTTCGTTCCATATTTGCTGTAACCTTGCCTCTAGTTCGTTCAAACTCGTGGGATGCCCAACTCGTCGTCCCAAATGATCCCAGATATGCTCGATCGGAGACAAATCTGGGGATCGGGCAGGCCAAGGAAGGGTAGTAACAGTGCGGAGACAGTCTTGTGACACCCTTGCCGTATAAGGCTGAGCATTGTCTTGTTAAAAAATGGCTAATGGGAGCCGTTGCATGAGTGGCAATCATAATCAATTGAATGCCCGTCCAACCGTTAAGGTATACGGGAAAACTGTTAACTAATCGTCCCGAGCGCAATCCTGCTCAACTGGGACACACTGGCTCAAGGACACCGGGGCCTTCAACCCCAGCCCCTAAGCCGAAGACCGTCTAATAATTTATTAACAAAATTGTTTTTAAAATTTAGCAGTTAGTGGCAACCAACAATCCTATGTTCACCTTTCCCTGTTTTTTTTTTTCCTTTTCCTTTTTCTTCCTATTATTTTTTGCTTACTTTACAGATTGCATTATAATGCTTACAATATCATTACACAATTATTACTATTTCACATGATTTTTTTCATAATTACATCAAATTGATATACATACATGTCAACATGACAATACAATTTAACCTAACAATTACGTAAATACACCCACATAAAAACAATTTACTCTAATACATTCACATATGTACAATAATACAAATTTCAATTGATACCAACTAAAATATTTAAACTTGACTTTCTATTAAAACATAACAATACAATTTAACTTAATTATTTACACAATTATACATTTGTTTACACTATTGCCTATACACTAACTTTTATGTAATTTCTAAAACATTCCCAAATGTATAAACATTTTTGCAGCTACCGTGATTAAATAAAATTACCAATACAATATATTGATTTTTTTTTTTTTACAAGCTTATATTATTAACCATTCTACTTCTTACATACATTTATTTACTTGCAATACTGTGTAACCTGCACCAAAAACTTGCACGTTATCTGCAAGCCTGCAACAGAAGAATACTGCTATGTGGCATGAGAGAAGGGGATACAAGTATCCATAAGAATACCGACCACCTTCCTAATAAAGCCTCTACAGTAAAAGTCGCAATAAAACTTATGTTTCGTCCATGTTCTAACATCCGCTGGCAATTTATTTCTTAGGTCCCTGAACTGCTGGCAGTCAAATAAACAGTGGTCTGGCGTTTGGATATCTCCACAGGTACACATATCTGATTTTTGGTGAAATCTGCTCTGATATTCCCCAACGCATCCATGACCCGTTATAAATTGATTAATCTTAAAGTCACCCATTAGCCTTTCTTCTGTTACTTCCTTGAATATTTCATAGACTCTTCTTCCTTTTAGACTTTCGTTCCATTCTTCTTGCCATAGTTTCTTTTCATACTTTTTCATTTTAATTTTGACTGATTTTCTAGTTTGTTTATACTGGACTCCTATTTCCTCCATTTCTGTGGCATTTTTGGCTACTTGGTCTACCTCCTCATTCTCTGCTATACCCACATGGGCCTTGACCCAATGCAGATATACCGTCATATTTTCTTGTATAATCATATTCTTTATCTCTTGTACTATATCGCCTCTGTAGTTTATTGCTCTTAGCGCTTCCAAACCACTCTTTGAGTCTGTAAATATATCAAACTCAGTGATTTTTTTCTCTT